>JABAYD010028406.1:0-19767 GCA_014822095.1 Diplotaxis tenuifolia | reverse complement strand
GCTTTTGGCCGTTGATTCCGTCATACCGATTTTGACCTCAACAATCATACTCTTTACTAATGTCCGTTTTGATCCGCACTTGTTTGTAGACTTCCATAGAAAATATAACCAAAGATGCCAAGGCATGTTCTCATCTTGGTTTTCCCTACTCATGGCTTAGCTCTTCCTTTTTTTTGTAGCAGCTAATTAGCTTTATTATAATCTTATTTGTTTTGCCACTGTAACAATGCTTTTGTATCCACAACTCATATTCATTTTTGGAAATGTATTAACATTTTATCAAAAAAAGAAAATATAACAATTTAAAAAATAAATAAATGTGTAATGGCTGATTTCCCAATTGGAGATTTACTAATGAGGGAAATCAAGCTTTATTAAGGTAAAATGATTGTATATTGGTAGTTTAATGTAAGTGATCATTTAAAGGTCCAAAAATAAAGTTTAAAAAAAGATCTAGCTTATTGAATAAGAAATCAGAAAAAAACACACTTGTACTGTAAAAAAGGTGCAAAACCCTAGTCGCAAGGAGGCGATGCAGATGGAGATTCCCACCCACCAGATCCTTTGACGGAGACTTCCCCTCATGACGACCCTAGCACCTCTCGCATCACCACAAGGGAGACAACCCGACACTCCTTGTGCTTCCGCTTCCGCTGATCATCAGGCCAGAGCTAGCTTCTCCCCTTAGCGTCTCCTTCACGTAACGATGGAGTAGAGTGGATCTGTTCTGTTTCCGTCCGATCAAAGGTCTCTTACGACTCAGATCACCTGTTAATCGGAGTGTTCCTTGACACCGCGATTAAGTTTCTAGATCTCGTTACACGATGTATCCTTGTTGATACATCCTTTGGTGTACTCAACACGATAATAGCCTAAACTCATTGGTTTCTCTAGCTCGTGCTCTCATACTTCATCAATGGGATCGACATCCAGATTTAAATATGCTCATATGGCTGATGTGAAGGTTAAAGGCAGCCTCTATCAAGGAGTTTCGTCTTTCAATGATTGGTAAAATCCTTAACCAAAAAAACAGAAAGTGGAGAAGCTTCTACAAACAATCCCAGTCCAGTGGGGAATGGAGGATAAAAATTTTGCTAATGACTTAGGCAATGGAAAGTTTCTTCTGAACTTTCCCACGGAGGAAGACTTGAACTTTGTTCTTCGACAAGGTCCTTTTCACTTCAACTTCTGTATGTTCGTCTTGGTACATTGGGAGCTCATTGTTCATGACGATTAACCTTGGATAATTCCATTCTGGGTGTAGATGATAGGCTTTCCTTTGCACCTTTGGACAGACAAGATCTTAAGGAAAATAGGTGGAAGACTTGGACATGTGGATACACTAGATCTATCAGTAGGGCGTATGCTCATTGAGATTGATTCACGTCGCCCTTTGAAATTCTCTAGGAAAGTATAATCAGAAGGGGGAGATGCCATTACTATTGAGATAAAATATGATATGCTTTTCAAACATTGTTCCACATGTGGTTTGTTATCTCCCGAAAAATCATACTGTCCAACAAACGATATACACTCACGACTCCAGCCTCCACGAGATCATTCTGATGTATTTTAGAGAGTGCAGCTCCCGCAAGCTCAACATTATTGTGCTTACGGGCCGTATGTCCGAGAGCACGATTCTAAACGGCCATTGTTGTCTCGTGAGGAGCAACGGGTTAATCACCATCGTGATAACCATAAGTTACAGTTAGTGCAGTATCAGAAGAATTACGTTGATCACTGACATCCTTTGATGTTTCGTGAGCATCGAGATGATCATCACCGTGATAAGCATCATCGCGATCAAGACAAGTGGGCTCCATCCTCGCAGTGCGGAGAGAATATTGACTGTTGAAGAGATCTCTCGGAGCGCGTCATTCGTCGAGCTAATGATAGATACAAGAGCACTAGACATGGAGGAGCTTGGCTTACTCATGGTCCTTATGACCGTCTATAGGAGAAACATTGGAGAGTGAAGCCCTCGGTTGCAAGCAAAGACAGAGATGTTTTTACACTAAATAACAGAGCTGTTGTTAATCAAGTTCAAGAACAGAACTCACTATCTCATGTGGTTGGGTTTCCTACGGACCATCAATCTATCATGTCTAATGCTTCTACGGATGTGATGTTATAGGAAGGTGAAGAGACGAGGCAGCGTAACCGGCTAGCTAGTTTGATCATTTCACCATCTGATGCACTTCCTCCGAATAGTAAAGATACTCTGAGGATAAACAGTGCTGCTAGAGCTCTTTCGTTCTCTCCTCCCCATGATCACAATGAAAAAATGATTGATGCACTAACTGATATGGAGTTGGGAGAGCAACAAGCGAACGATCTTACCAACTTTGAAGCGAACAATGATGATCTTCCTGGGTTGGAACTGATGGAGGCTGAGGGAATCAACAGACAACATCTTAGCATGGGAACTAAACCAGCCACATCAAGGAGGAAGCCACAAAGAAGGAGAAGGGTCACTGGTAGAGCGTCTGCCTCATTGGGCATGCCTATCAACAAATTTGAGGTCCTTCGTAAGGGGTCTCCGAGCAAACGATCAAAGATGGGATCCATCCCTGTTGGGGAATCTGACCATAGAGGTCAACTCCGACATGGGTCTAACAGAGTTTGGGAAGTGCCTTCAAAAGCTGATGGTTCGATGAGTTCCAAAAAGTCATCCACCCATCATCAATGAGGACAATCAGTTGGAACTGTCGAGGGATTGGGAACGACCTTACAGTTCGACGCGTTACATAGATGTGTCAGAAGCATCACCCATGACTAGTGTTTCTTTCTGAGACGAAGAACATGAGGCTGCTGTTGCAAGACATTCATGCCGACTTAGGATTTTATCGTTTATTTACCGTAGAGCCACTTGGACTCAGCGAGGGTTTAGCTTTACTTTCATGGATGAATTTCAAGTTAATGTTTTATTTTCGAATAACAGAATGATTTTCATTGAGGCAGTCATTGATGGAATAAAGGTCTTTATGACGTTTGTTGATGGGGATCTTGTACAAGAACGTAGAGATTTAGTGTAGGAACGTCTTATGCGTTTCTCAACATTAAGAACTGGACCATGGTTTATGATAGGTGATTTCAATGAAATTACTTGTCATGAGGAGAAGGAAGGTGGCAGAGAGCACCCGAACAGCTCTTTCCTGCCTTTTAGACAGATGCTAAGTGACTGTGGAATGATAGATTTTCCTTTTACAGGGAACATGCTATCGTGGACAGGTAAAAGAGCTGGGAGAGTTACGGTCAGATGCCGCCTGGATAGAGCGGTCGAAAATGAAGACTGGCATGAAAATTTTTGACATTCCACAATGAAGTATATGTGATTATGGGGATCAGATCATCGTTCGATCATAGATGACATTCTCAAAAAGCCTCCGAGAAAGTAAAAAATTTCAAATTTGATAAGAGATGGCTGGATAATGAGTAGCTGAGACAAGTAATACTTGAGAGGTGAAAATCACCGGATCTCCCACCTGATGCAAGTATTACGGAGCATATTGCAAACTGTCGGCGAGCCTTGAGCGACTGGAAAAGACAACACAATCTGAATTCTGAGAAGAGTGTGGAGGAGTTAAAGGAGAAGGTAGATCATTTATCATTAAATGACGATGCCACTACCGAGGAGATCGCGGAAGCTTTAAAGGAATTGTATGATGCTCTTAAGGTAGAAAAATGTTCTGGAAGCAGAAGTGTAGAGTCTTTTGGCTACAAGATGGAGACAGGAACACAAAATTTTTCCACGCCCTCACGAACCAGAGAAGAGCACGGAATATGATTACACGGTTATTGGGCGTTAATCGAAATGTCGTTCAGGACAAGGAGTGACTTGTAGCCATTGCTACAAGTTACTTTAGACACATCTTCCAATCATCAAACCCGGAAGACATAGAGGAAGCTCTATCTGAGGTCTCTACAATGATCACGGCAGCGAATAATGATGATCTCACCGCTCCGATCACCGAATGGGAGATTAAATTGGCCCTTTTTGTGATGCATCCGGAGAAATTCCCAAGGCTAGATGAAATGACTATGCTTTTCTACCAAAATTTTGTGATATTGTGAAGGAAGATTTGACTCGTATGGTCAATCAATTCCTGTTTGAAGGCACATTGCCTTCTGGTCTTAATGATACCAACATATGTCTGATTCCCAAAGTAGACAAGCCTAACCAGATAGGATGGAGTGGTCATTCATTGAGGCTACTATGAGAAAGATGGGTTTCTCTAAGATATGGATAACCTGGATAATGCGCTGTGTAATATTAGTAAAGTATAAGGTCCTTATGAATGGACAACCAAGAGGGAACATTGTCACGAAAAGAGGTCTGCGGCAGGGGTATCCTCTGTCCCCTTTCATTTTTATTTTAAGATAACGGGGATGCGCATCACACGTGCGTGTCCTTCGATATCTCACCTTCCCTTTGCTGATGATAGCATGTTCTTTTGTAAGGCGGAGCCCCGTGAATGTGAAGAAATAATGAAAGTGGTCAGGACATATGGACAAGCCTCAGGTCAATGCATTAACTTTGATAAATGCTCTTTACTCTTTGGTAAGAGAATCGGCCAGGATGTCAGTCAAGAGATTAAAGACACACTTGGTATCCAGAATGAAGGCGGTATGGGAACATATTTAGGGATACCTGAGGACATCACTGGGTCCAAATGCAAGTTTTTTGGCTTTCTCAAGGAGAAGTTAAGGAATAGGGTAAATGGATGGACATGCAGGTGGTTATCAATAGGTGGAAAGGAAGTTATGATAAAGTCCATACTGCTAGCCTTACCAACATATGTGATGTTTTGTTTCCTGCTCCCGCTGGATATATGTGAAAATTTAGCTAGTGCCATTGCACAGTGCTGGTGGAGTTTGAACCCCCCAAAACGAGGTATACACTGGTCAACATGGTACAAAGTATGTTTACATAGAGAGGAAGGAGTAATTGGCTTTCGAATGCTTCATGAATTCAACATGGCTCTGTTAACAAAACAACTATGGAGATTGGAGCAGTACCCAGATTCTTTGGTTGCTCGAGTGTTGAGAGGTCGATATTAACGATTAAGCTCGCCATTGCGTCAGCGTTCTGTCATTAGACCATCGTATGTGTGGACTAGTATAACGGCGGGAAGAGATTTATTTTTTTGGGTGTTAGACAAAAAACGCATTCAGGCTATGAGATTAAAGTATGGGAGGATCCTTGGATTCCCACGGTACCAGCGAGACCAACATCCCCATTTGCACCAGTTTTGCACCCAAACATGAGAGTGAGTTTTGTAATTAAT
Source organism: Diplotaxis tenuifolia (assembly GCA_014822095.1). Lineage (NCBI taxonomy): Eukaryota > Viridiplantae > Streptophyta > Magnoliopsida > Brassicales > Brassicaceae > Diplotaxis > Diplotaxis tenuifolia. The sequence continues at coordinate 14,479 of JABAYD010028406.1, read as the reverse complement.
CAGGAGACAAAAACTTGGGACGTGGGCCAGTCTGGAAAACTATGTAGCTGTTGATGACATACCTCTCATAGGAGTATGGCCATAAGTTCAACACACCGTCGAGACACGTATTGCTGGAGTTATATGAAGAATGGACAATACACAGTCAAATCTGGACACTGGGTTGCCCATAACTTATTGATGAAGGAGGAGGAGACCGAGGTTTGTGACCCTAGTATCACAAAACTCCACATGCGTGGAAGATCAAGGCACCCCAAAACATATGCCATCTTATGTGACAATTAATAACATGTCACAAGGCTGTCACAAGTACATTAAACTATAAATATATGAGATGTGATGATCACTGTCCACGATGTGGGGGACCAGAGGAGATAGTTACACATGCGATCATTCAGTGCCCTCCGGCAGTACAAGTTTGGGCCTTATCATCTATGCCCACAAGTCCTACATTGTTCCCCTTGAAGAGTACATATGCAAATATGGACTACCTTTTCTGGAGGAAGAATGACATTATGGAGCCGGAATTAGACAGGGATCCCTATCCCTGGCTAATTTGGTATATCTGGAAGGATCTCAATGATATGCTGTTCAAGGGAATTGTTAGAGATCCATTGGAGCTGGCCCGATATGCAGAGAGCGAGTGTCAAGCGTGGTTTCAGGCCAATGAACATATTCCATCCCCATCCCAAGGAAATATAGATGTTAGATGGCTCATGGACTGCTAGTGCCCCGTTTAGTGGATGTTGATGGGTTTGGAATGATAGTATGGGAAATAGCCAGGTAATGGGATTGCATACTTTTTATCAGAGTAGAGTCTGCTTTGCATTCAGATTTGGAAACGCTGAGGTGGACAATCGAGAATATGCTTTAACATTCGCCATGCCAGAGCTTTGGGATTGACTGCAAGGAGATGATTGGGATGCTCAGTAGTTCCCATGAATGTCCAGGATTCACAACGGAATTGAAAAAACTTATGACGTTGCAGATTTGCTTCCCAGATTTTAAAAACTTCTATGTTCCTAGAAGGCAAAACGGAGTTCCGGATTCTCTAGTTAAGACTGCTAGATCTTTCTATCAAGACTTTATGTATGTTGGTTGTTCTGTTTCGGTGTAGATTCCCAGACCACCTCAGGGTTTGAGTAATAGATCAACCGTTTGATATAAAAAAAAAAAAAACAAGTCTAATACATAAGCGAATGGGTGGGGGGACAAGCTGGGTGTCATTCTTTCGTATTGGTTTGATAGAAAGCGAGTAAGTCTAGTTTTCAGTCACAAACGCAATAAACTGATGCATCTGATGTAAATCAGTTTTTTTGTGTGTATACAATTTAACATTCATTTACAAAAAGTTCCACATATGTTTTTTTGTTTATATAATGACGTGGTAAGAAAGAACTACCATACGCTGGCCAAAGCTCACTTAGTATTTTTTTGTAACTGCATATTGTGCCTAGATCTATTGTGTTCAGTTAGCTATAAATATATTAAAAAAAAATCCAAGTAGAAGGATTACCAGCATATCGACCAACGAGGACATGTCGATATCGATCGACATTACATCACCTGCGACCATCGATGCGTCCATTTGCACATCGATCGATAAATAGTCTGGTCAGGTATATCGTTCTTTCTTATTACATTGGGTCCTTATTCTTCAGTTTTTTGCATAACTTTGACTGAGTTACACTGGGAACAATATAATTTAAGTCTGGCAGGGATGTTTTACTGATATTAAGTATATTTTGAGTCTTATTAAAATATTTTCAAAAGTTTTTATTTTAAATTCAAGAGGGGAGTTATAAACTTTATGATTTTTACATGATATCTAAACACTCTTTTAGCACCATTCTAGATTTACTTGTCACAAATAGTACTAAAGATGCTAAAGTGAATCAACCTTTCAATGTACACACTTGCTTAGATTGTATGAGAGAACCAAAACTAGCCTCCAACGCTAAACCTTACACAAATCGCTTATCTTGGGGCTTGAGATACACTAGATTGAAATCCTCCTTCAGGTCAGAAAGATACAAGTCTGGAATCTTTTGGTTTCTTTCTATTCTCTCTTCAGCATCTAGAAAAGAAAAAATGAAAAGAATGTCAATGGTCTAGCGGGATAGGTAAATTGTCTTCGACCCCAATATTTTAAATTTTACACTACAAGAAATATGAGTATTGGTAGTATTTTACGGTAGCACGAATTCATCAACTGCTGCCAAAAGTATCAAAATCAAATTATAATTCTACCGTCGCATTAAATTCACGCTAAAATAGAATTTCACTAAGCGGGAAAACAAAATTCGCTGATTTCATTTATTGTAACACTTTTGTGCGAAAAAATTCAGTATTATCCGCCAAACACTTAGGGAAAAAAAAATCATTCTTATCTCTCTCTCTCTTTTTCTAAACAAAATCATTCTTGTGCTAGCGATGAATTTTTTTTTTTACTTTTTTCTTCCTTCAGTCCATCTATCTTCTTCCTTCATCTTCGTCGATAATAAACATCAGAACATTCTTTGTTGGGAAAGATGAGAGAATTGGGTTCTTCTTGACCAATTCCACTCCAATCGAGTTCAAAATCAAAACTTAAGAACCCTAATCCGTCTGAGTCTTACACTTGGCTTGAAGAGATAAGTTTGAAGAGGATGGTGGCTACCAACGAATGCTTAGAACGCTTCTCTACACTCTCCATCGGTATCCTCCTTAATGGAAAATTGAATCCTCTGCTCTGGAGCAAACTCTGGAAGGATGTTCTCTAAACTCTATGATTTTCTATTTGTCTCTTCATATTCATGTTAAGAACTGATAGATCTGTGTTGTGGCTGTCGAAATCTTATAGATTAAGGTTCTCTGATTTCATTTTTGTGTCTAATTGCTTAGACACACATCGATCTATTTGCTTGATCTGAAATTGTTTAGGGTTAAGAGAAATCAATTTGTTTGTGTTGATTTGAATCTGTTATTTTATGTTTTTATCATTGAATCTAATCATGAAACTCAGCCTGAATCGAATTCTTTCTGTGCTGGTAAGTTTGATCTGTCGATTGAAGTTTGTTGATCAAGTTTCTATTTGGTTTAAGATTTGGGCGTTTCTTTTCTGTTTTTATGTTTCTGATTATCAACGGTTTTTGATTATCAACCTGATTTTTATTTGTTTTTTTTCGTTTTTGAGTTTATCAGTTTGTGATTTTGATAATCATTCTTTGTTTTATTTATCAAAACCTATAGATCCTGCAGTGAAATTGTGTTGTGATTATGTTTGTTTCTTTTAGAACTAGTTTCTGTTTTCTTTTGTGTCTCGGGTAATGGCGAAGGAACCAAAGGAAGAACTCAGCAAGAATGATAATGAAACAGAGAAAGTAAGTATGGATGATAGACCCAAACTAGGAACTAACCAATAGTTCTAAGAATGGAGAATACTAGTCTAGAAGGGGTTTTAAATATAAAATAACCACCTCGAAGATACTAGATCCGTAAATGGAGATAGAGCAGAGTTGAGAGGTTTTGGAAATGTTTTTATTTCTGATTACTTTTTCTTCTGCAAACGCGGGTAGTACATATTGGAAGAAGACAAGGGTTTTCTTAACGGTCTAAACATGTGACCGGTGCAGACTAGAAATAAAAAGCAAAAGCAAGAAATGAGATAAACATAAGCAAGGATATTCCTTGGTGATAAAGTTGTCATTTGATGACTCACCCTATGAAAATACTCCCTCCTTCAGAGCAACCTTGTCCTCAAGGATTGAAAAGAGGATACTTGGCAGCAAAGGCATCGTAGAACTCTCAAGTGGCTGTCGCAGGTGTTTCTCCTTTCCACTAAACGAGAACCTTTGTTGCTGCTGCACTACGGCGTTTAACTGTTTGTGTCTCCAGAATTGCCTCAGGTTCCTTGGAGTTACCCAAATCAAGCCAGTACTGAGGGATGACAGGAGTTGTCTTAGAGGGGTTGGGGCACAGCTTTAACTGGCTTACATGGAAGGTATCATGTATAGTGGCTTCAGGAAGGTAGGGAGAGCTTGTAAGCGACCTTTCCAATACGATCAACAACACGGAAAGGACCATAGAAGCGAGGATATAGCTTGTGTAGTGTCTTTCGGTTCTTAAGTGTATGTTGTTGATATGGCTGGACCTTCAAGTAAACATAGTCCCCAATGCTGAACTCGCGCTGAGAGCGGTGAGCATCAGTGTATTGTTTCATTCTGCTATGTGCTCTTAACAGATGAAACTTGAGCATATTGATGACTTCTTCACGTTTTTGAAAACTGCGATCCACAACAGAAGATGAGCTTTCTCCCGGAACGTATGGGAGGTGTAGGGGAGGTGGTTACCCATACACAATCTCGTAAGGAGTGGATTCGATAGCAGAGTGGAACGTGGTGTTGTACCACCATTCAGCAAGGCTTAACAACTTACTCCATGATGATGGTGTTTCTGTAGTCATACAACGCAGGTATGTTTCCAGTGTTTTGTTTGTTACCTCAGTCTGGTCGTCGGTTTGGGGGTGGTAAGCAGTTGAATGCTTAAGTTTGATGCCAAGAACTCTGAATATCTCTTTCCATACTGCACTGAGAAAACTCGGATCTCGATCACTGATTACATCCTTTGGTATTCCGTGTAGCTTAAAAATGTTGTCAAGGAAAGCTTGAGCTACGGAGAGGGCAGTGTATGGGTGGGACAACGCGATGAAATGAGTGTTTTTGCTCAGTCGATCAATGACCACTAGAATGCAGCTTTTCCCATGAGAGGTTGGGAGTCCTTCAATGCAGTCAAGGCTTATAGATTCCCAAACACCATCAGGTATAAGAAGGGGTTGGAGGAGGCATGGTTTAGCTGCAAGATCATACTTGTTTTGCTGACAAATGGAGCAGTTACGTACGTAGTGTTGAACCTCCAAGCTCATCTTGGGCCAGTAGAACAGAGATTTGATGCGATGCAGAGTTGCATCACGACCAGAGTGGCCTCCTATGGCTGAATCATGAAGCCATTTGAGGATGTGTGTCTTGATCTCCTTATCGTTACCAACAACCAATTTTCCTTTACGTCGAAGCTCTCCATTTACAAATGTGAAGCAAGGATGAGAGGATTTGTCATCCTGAATATCAATGATGATCTTCTGAAGGTGAGGATCTGTCTCCCATAACAGCTTGAGAGAATCGTAGAAACCAGAGTGAGCTTGAGAAAGAGCTATACTCAAAAACTCAGAACCGGTGACCCGAGACAACGCATCAGCAGCAACGTTGTCTTTACCCTGTTTGTACCGTGTTTCAAAGTCGTAGCTCATTAGTTTATAGAGACACATATGATGGAAAGGAGTGGTTATCTTCTGCTCCATGAGATATTTAAGGCTCCTTTGATCAGTGTTGATGATGAAAGGTCTATGAGCTAGATAGACATGCCATGTTTGAACGGCGTGCACCACTGCCATCAGTTCTTTCTCATAAACCGAGAGGTTCTAGTGTCTTGGACCCAAAGCACGGCTGATATAACAAATGGGATGGTTATCCTGCATAAGCACCGCGCCAATGCCAGTGTTTGAGGCGTCTGTTCTGACGATTAAAGGTTTATCAAATTCTGGAAGTGCTAGCACCGGAGTGGAGCATAAAGCAGATCTCAGACGTGTAAGAGCCTCGGAAGCCTCCACTGACCAAGAGAAACCGTCCTTTTTAAGTAGCAGGCTTAGGGGTCTAGCAATGGAGTTGTAGCCTTTAATGAAGCGTCTGTAGTAATTTGCCAAACCCAAGAAGCTCTGGAGTTGCTTCTGTGTCGTAGGGGTTGGCCACTTACTGATTGCTTCAATCTTCTTTGGGTCAGTGCTAACACCAGCAGCAGAGATAAAGTGGCCCAAGTACTCAATCACAGTAGCTCCAAAAGTACATTTTGTAAGCTTGAGATAAAGCTGTTTCTGTTGGAGGATGTAGAAGACCTCATTGTAGATGTTCCTCCCAAGTCTTGCTGTAGACGAGGATGTCATCAAAAAAGACTGACACAAACTTTCTTGAAACATGCTGGAAGACGTGGTTCATCAAGCTCTGGAAAGTACAAGGATCGTTTGTTAGGCAGAAAGGCATAACAAGGTATTCAAAGTGCCCGTTGTGGGTTTTGAATGTTGTCTTGTACACATCCGCTTCTGACATCCTGAGTTGGTGAAAACCAGATCTTAATTCTAGCTTGGAGAAGTTCTTCCAAGTTCATCCAGAAGGTCTTCAAGCAGAGGTATTGGGTATTTATCTTTAATAGTCTACTTGTTAAGTCCCATGTAGTCTACGCAGAGTCTCCATGTACCGTCTTTTTTCTTGACCAGTACTATTGGAGATGTGTATGGGCTTGAGCTATGTTGAATGATCCCTTGCGTGAGCATCTCTCTTATCATCGTATCAGTTGTGTCTTTTTGTAGGGACAAGTACCTATAAGGCCGTAGGTTGACCAGGTTTGATCCTGCAAGGAGAGGGATCTGGTGGCCAAAACCTTCACGAAAGGGAAGTAGTGTTTTTGGTTCCTCAAATACATCAGAGAAAGAGCTCAGTAGTTGTTGTAGGTTGGGGTCATCAGAGTTTGGGGTGCCAAATGCCGAGATGTGGGAAAACAGAATGGTAGGAGTGAAGTTGTCCTCCTTCACAGTGTTGCTATCTATCTCCCTTATCTGAAGCAAAGCAATTTGAGGTTCTTGTATCATGAGCTTATTCAAGCTGGAGCCGTTAATAACCTTTCCTCCTGATATAGATACTCCCCTCAGTATGTGTTTTGTACCGAAGAGGGTGAACTCCATTCGCAGATTTGGGAAATCCCAAATGACAGGACCCAAAGTACAAAGCAATTGTACTCCTAGCACAAAGTCACAACAGTCAAGAGGAACAGTTCTGACCTCAGTGTTGAAGGAGGAGCCTTGAACTTTCTAGGTAAAAGCGGAACACATGTAGTTGGTAATGAGAGTTTCACCAAGTGCAGCCTTTACTGACATAGGTTTTGTTGTTTCCAGTTGACAACCAATTTGACTTTCGATGCCAATATCCAAGAAGTTATGAGTACTGCCTAGATCAAAAAGTATGTGGATTTTGTGTGGACCGTAGTGGCCTACTAAGTCCATACAGTTGTAAGAGGTGGAGCCGTTTATGGCATTCATGGAGAGGACTGGTGTATCATATAGTTGGCCAGTCTTCTCGATGTTATCCACTACCCTATCATCTTGTTCAGCATCAGAAGAGCTACTGTCAGAGATTGAGTCAGCCTCATCACCTTCCATAACATAGATTTGCGATCTCTTAAGCTTAAGTTTGTGACCAGGTGTGAAAGGCTCCTCACATAACATGCATACACCTTTAGAACGTCGGTCTTGCATTTCCTGGTAAGAGTACTTCCTTGTGGGGTTATCTTGGTTGTTACGAGGGATAAAGGTTGGTTTTTGGATTTTTTGTGGTTCACTGGTTTGTGTTTGAGTATGTGATTGGTGTTTTAGGTAAGGTTTCTGGTTGGAGTGAGGGTTGAAGGGAGCTCTAGAGTGTCGTTGAGGTGTGTGGGACAGGGATGATTCATGGAGCATGGTTATTTTTGAAGCTTGGGATAGTGTTGTAGGGTTAAACTTTCGAGTATGGAGGGATATGTGAGGGTTCATGTTTGCAAGGAAGATACTGATAGTGTGTGGTTCAGGTAATACCAATCCTATCCTAGCAGTTTCAAACTTGTCTAAGTAGACATTGATAGAATCTGATTCTTGTTTCAGTATGACCAAGTCAGCGAAAGGGTCATAATACAGTTCACTGAAGCGAGATGATATGACAACGACATACTCGGTCCAAGAAGGGAAGAGTCCATACCTAGTACACATGAAGTTCTGGTGCCATTCGGAGGCTTTTCCAGTAAGGTGCATCGCAGCAAGACGGGTTTGAGCTCTAGAGGAGTACCGTCAATGTCAAAGAACTGCTCACACTTGGAAAGCCAGTCTCTGAGGTTGGAACCGTCGAAAGGTGGGAATTTTATCCTTGTGAGTCCTGAGGATAAGCCACCATTATCGTATCGTTGGTGAGGGGTGGGTAGATCTGGTGGATCTGGGGGTTGGGATGGGGTACGGTGGTGGTTGTTTGGGGTGTTGTGGTGGGTGTATGGGATGGGTTGGTGGGTATTTGGGGTGGGTGTGTTTGGGTTTGACGGTCCTGGGTCGATAGGGGCTTTCCCAGAAGCGTGAAGCTGGAAGTGTTGGTTTTGGAATATCATCTCTTCCAATCTGTCAAAACGCGCATCAAAGGAGGCAGCTTGGGTTTTGAGATCAGCGGCGAGGATTATATGTTGTGAACGGAGTTCGTCGACTTGATTGGTCAAGGAGCGTTCCTGGAGTCTTGTCTCAACAACCATCGTAGCAGGTCTGAGAAACGTTAGACTTCTGATACGAATGAAACAGAGAAATTAAGTATGGAAGATAGACCCAAACTAGAAACTAACCAATAGTTTTAAGAATGGAGAATACTAGTCTAGAAGGTGTTTTAGATAAAGAATAACCACCTCGAAGATACTAGATCCGTAAATGGAGATAGAGTAGAGTTGAGAGGTTTTGAGATGTTTTTATTTCTGAGTACTTTTTCTTCTGCAAATGCAGGTAGTACATATAGGAAGAAGACAGGGGTTTTCTTAACGGTCTAAAAATGTGACCGGTGCTGACTAGAAAGCAAAAGCAAAAGCAAGAAATGAGATAAGCATAAGCAAGGATATTCCTTGGTGATAAAGTTATCATTTGGTGACTCACTCTATGACAGATAAACTATTGCTTGAAGCATTCACGGCCAGCATGAATAAAGACTGCAAAGATATGTTGCGAAAATTAAGACAAGACATACATCAGCAAAGGAAAAGCAGATCATCTAGAGATGAGACAAGCGAAGAGGGTATGCTCAGTTGGAAAGAAACGAAGCATGATGTCATTATCAAAGAAACTCGACAACAAAGAAGGCTTGAAAGAGACAAGTGGAGAAGAGATCGCAACCAGCCATCTGAGACAAAGCTTTTCTTCTTCGTGTATCCTCTTCGACTTCAGCCTCAAGTCTCTGGTTCACAGGCTCTCCATCTCATGGGCTGCGGAATAAACCTAGGCGTCATGGTCTTACGGAATCCGGAGCCAAGATGGTGGTGAGGTTGCAAGTACATTTAGTGAATGTAGTGGTTGCCTTGGAGATGCAGGGGAAGCTCGATTGCCACAGATTTTCATTTTGGCATTAGTAGTTTTTATATGTTGAAGCACGGTTGATTTCTAGTGAACATGATTATGTTTAAATGGATGGTTAGGGAAAATATAATTTAAGTTAATTATTTACTGATAGTAATTAAACATAAACTTCAAAGATAACATAAAAGTAATATCATACAAGGAAGATCAAACACTAATAATAAATTAGAGGAAAAACAAAATAATATGTTTTACCCCATGTGTTTAAACCCTAAACATGCCCTAAACCCTAAATATATTTTTAACTCATACTCTGTTTTTAAACATCAAATCATTGTTTACATAAAATAAAAACTAAAAACATGATTTGACACTATATATTTTTTTGTTTAAACCTTAATTATTACATTTAACTTCGAAACACTAAGTATGTTTTAATCCTAAACTTTAATTTTTTCACACTATAACCTATAATCTTAAAATTAAACTCAAAGTTCAAATTTTTATCTTAATATATAACTTACAAAACATTAACCTTAAAATCTTTAATGAAACTCTAGACCCCAAAATATAACCTCAAACGACATACAATACTTCAAACCCTATCACCACAAATACAAACACTCAAATTATATATCATACATAAATATTCAATCATGGATTGTTATTAGCCAAACCTCAAACCCTAAACTCAAACCATGTATACAAAGTCATAAATATAATATTTTGAACTTATAATATAAATTTTAAGCTTAAAATACAAGTATATTTTAAACTCCAAACCATATACTTAATTATAAATCTATAACCCTAAACCCTATAACCTATCTCATAAAACATTCAATCTTGAATTTTAATATTTTAGTCAACCACCGCTTAAAAATTAAAATAAAAGTTTCAGATTTTAAAATTTAAATTAGGATATCAAATTAATTGAAATTTCTACAATAACTATGAATAAAAACAAACAATTTCTATTATTTTTTTTTGAACCATCGATTTATTTGGTTCAAAGGCCCAAAATCAATCTCCTTATTTACCCTCGTCCTTATTTTTCATTGGCTGAGACAATAATGTTGAGGATCACAATTATAGACCATTGATCACAATTTAATCAATGGCCCAGATTCTTTTAGGTCTTTTTCTGATTGGACACACAATTCATCCCCCTCTCCTCTTTTCCTTCTCTCTTCCACAGATCTATCGCCTCTCTTCTCTCTCTCTCTCTCTCTCTCTCTCTCTATCTATCTATCTATCTCTCTCTCTCTCTCTCTCTCTCTCTCTCCAGATCTAGATCTACCTTCTATCTCCTGTATCTTCTCCAACTCTCTCTCACTCTCCACGGCTCCATGTCTCTCCAGCTTGCGAGATCTCTGCTCAAATCTCTTCATCTTCCGAGATCTATGTCAATGTTGCTGAAGTCATTGTGCGTGAGACTCTAGTCCCATAATCAATTCAGTACAGTTTTCTTCTTTATGTAGTTTGATTTGATGTTAAAGTTTGTTTCTTTTATTATGTGTGTTGCAGAAGTCCAAGATAGATAAGTACTTCGATCTCCACACTAAAGAATATGGATGATGTTATGGACACCGAGAATGCTATATTCATGGTAAAAGTCCAAACTTTTACTGCTTTCTCATTCAAAGTTCCACAATTGTGTTTATGATTTGATTGTAATTTCAGGAATCCTCAAGGCAACAAAGAAGTTCCAAGAAAGATAGCGATGGAGACATAGTAGAGGAAACATCAACAAGAAAGAGGCAAAGCAGGAAGGAGGCGGCAGTAGAGATATTAGGTTTAGAGTTAATTATGTTTTGGTTAATTATGTTTAGATTTGGTTTAAGGTTAATCAAATTTTGGTTAATGGGTTCTCGTTTAGTTTACTTAATTTTTTTAAATGCTGGTTTAGTTTTATAAAACTAATTTCATTTGTAAATTATTTTAATTAGTAAATAAAATTCAATTTTAGTTTAATTTTGGATTAATTTTAATATAATTGTAATTCAATTTTAAATTTAATGAATTAAAATTAAATAATTAAATTAATAGTTATAAAATAGAAATAAGATATAATAGCATCATATAAATGTCGTTATAAAATATTTTACAGCACTAAAAATTCGCCATGAAAAAATAAATCATAGCACGAATAAAATGCCGTAAAATATTAATTTATAGGATACAAATAAACGCTATTATATCTCTAATTTTTATAGCACACGAAAAAACGCTATGATAAAAGGGGGGTCTACCATAGCTGCGGCTGTCACGACGTTCTTCGAAACGCTACGAAAACCCTATGATAGCGTTTTTCGGGTGCTCCTAATACCGATATTTCTTGTAGTGTTAATTGAATGATCACACATCAATGGAAGCGATGGAGAGGTACATTACCAGTTAGATTTAGTCTAGGTTATTTTATTTATTGCAAAAATTCATAATACTTTTTTCTTCTATTTCAGGTACATGGATCTAGTACCAGGAAGCATGAAAAGAGAATTTATAGGTCCTTCAAGGAAGGAGCATGATGGTCTATGCACGGTCCATAAGTCTACGAGGGAAGTATCGATCGATACCCTCTAAGTAGCAGTGATCGACAGCATACACCATCAATCAATCGACAAACAATCACACGAATCAATCGACAACAATTGAAGCAGGTAAGTTTTCACTTACCAATATTAATCAGGAAGTAGTCAAGATTGAATCATTAGGTCAAATAGGCAATGCAATTACCCAAACTGAAAATAAGCAGGGGACCAAAGTCCCTGTAAAAATATATTCCATTAAAGGTGAAGAAATAAAATTGCCCTAATAAGACTACTTAAACCATTGTCTCCCAATTGATCGAGATAGCTCATCCCATGTCGACCGATACTGCTTACCCGAAATCGATCGACATTGTGCGTCCAAACACTTTTGATCACAAAACTGTCCATCAGAACACTATTCTAGGTGAGCCTGTTCATTCGAACACTACTCCCTCGACATCGATCGATCGTTCAACCCGCACATCGATCAATACTAGATGTGAGACATGGTTGCGATTCTTATCCTTAGACCCGAAGAGAATGGAGACTCTACGTAATGCATCAGGTCAGAAACTAGATGATCAGGGGACTGTAATCCTTGCATTGGATTCTGATGCTACATGAGTTAACCTATAGATGAGGCTGCTCAACCTTTAGATGAGTGTGCTCAACCAAAGACCTTGGCAGACTATAACAATCCAGACCAGTACTACGCCAATAGGTCCGTAATTCAACCTGGAAGTCCCAAGAATTTCAAGTACACCCCAAACACTTCATTCATGTGAGTGAGCACCCTTATTGCGGTCTACCTCATGAAGATCCCCTGGACCATATTGAGACACTAGAAGACTATACGTCTGGAATCCAGAAGAATGAAGCAACAAAAGACTACATCATCTGCAAGTTGTTCAAATTTTCACTCTCTGGTGATGCTAAATATTGGTTGAGGCTTCTACCACCAAAATCTCTCACTATATGGAAAGATGTGAAGACTGTATTTATTGAATGAATTCTTTTATGATACACGGACTGAAGAAATAAGAGATAAAATTCGGACATTCTCTCAGGGACCTACGGAAGCTTTCAAAAGCTCTTGGGGGAGGTTCAGGGGATACCAAAAGGACTGCCCACATCATGGTTTTTCTGAGATTCAGCTGTTGAAGAAGTTCTTCAAGGGTATTGATGTGCGATATCAGTGTATGATGCATACCGCAAGCGAAGGGACAGAACCATAGAGGAAGCTAAGAGGCTGATTGAGAAATTGGCATATAGCAGCAGTGCCAAAATCTGGATATGCACAAGATAAAATCAGCTGTACATGATGACAACAAAGTCGTTGAGGCTGAGATTGGTTCAACACATGGAGTCTCTTTTGTGGAGCAAGCTATATAGCAGGATGAAGATCAGTGCAATATAGAAGAGATGGAATTTATGCTAGAGAAGCTCTTGAAAGATCAGCAAAAGATGACTGAGGATTTGAATCTGCATTTGGATTTTCTCTTCAAATATGTAAATGGTATATTAGAAACCTTAGATACCCGTGTCAAGATGCTAAACACCCAAGCTTCTCAAACTGCAGAAGCTGTGAAGAAGCAAGAAGCTCTGGTCAAAGAGAAAGCTGTGGAAAATGGAGACCTCAGGTTGATGACATTTTCGATAATGGATTTGGCAAAGTATTTGAGCTGGAGAAGCTGGAAAAAGTAGCGGTCTTAGTCGAAAGTTCTATGTCTGTAGGCCGCTCGTACTGGTGCCGATCGACACCAACAACTAACCAACACTCGATACTAGCATCTACAGATCGACCGACACCAAGAGCTCATAATCACTCGATATCATCGCCTGAGAGTCGATCCACACCATTAGTGAAGCATCGATCGACACCGCTTTTAGGATCGGACAAGACTATTCAAATTCAGAGCCATTCTGACTTTGCCACTCGACACCCATATCCTCCCACGCTAGCTCGAGGTAAATCAAATGACGTCGATCACCAACAACATGATAGCATCGATCGACAAGCAGCCATGTAGTGATCCACAACCACTCACGCCGTGCCAAGTACATTTGCCAAATCTTGATGCAAAACACTTGAATTCCACTCGGAATCCATCTTAGACATCAATTTGCTTAAAGACAAAAAATAATATAACTGAAGAAGCACCAGTGCAAGAGCAGTCAACACTAGCAGAAACCTCTTCCGTTGCAGATATCAATCGACGACAAAGCCAAGATGTCGATCGACACCAATTTGTACGATACGAACCTGTCGTGAAAGGACATGCAACGAAAGGAGGAGTTCCACTTGAGAAGAAAGTCAAATCTAGGAAACCCTTTATTCCCAAACACCTCAGAGAGAAGTTAACAAAGTGGAACTTGATAGATTCCACAAGAGGATTAAGAGGGCTCCCAAGGATATGCCTTCGAGAATGCATATTATAAATACATACTTGGTAATTTCTTCAGAGAGAGTAGAGAGACATATAAGGACATTGAGATTCTATTTAACAAGGCCAGACGTAAAACCAAGACGACTCTGAATAAAGAACAAAATCCTGGGAAGTTCTTGATTCCATGCTGTATAGATGATCACGAATTCCCACACGCCCTCTGCGATATTGGATCTGCAGTCAGCATCATGGCCATAGACACTGCTGAATAATTAGGACTAAAGATGGAACCTTCTCAAGATAGTTTCAGTTTCGTGAACAACTCCAATTCAAAATCAACAGGCTTGATCAATGTAGGAGATGGTTTGCACCCTCTCCACAAGGCCCATCAAATGAAGAAGCCTAGT
>JABAYD010028390.1:0-13975 GCA_014822095.1 Diplotaxis tenuifolia | reverse complement strand
TAAAACATATTTTAAAATAAATAAATCTAAAAAAAGTAAATTTTCGGTAAATTAATATCTCTATAAATTACTAAAATTTTAAAGTTCCAACATTATTAATTTATAGAGGTTTTACTGTAAATCTAAAAAAGGAAATTTTAGGTAAACTAATATCTCTATACATTAATAAAATTTTAAAGTCCTAACATTATTAATTTATAAAGGTTTTATTGTACTTCACATCGGCATTGTTTGTTTTATCTACTCTAAAGTCATTACTATTTAATGTCAAAAAAACATTTTATTTGCGGTGTGTAAGGAGGCCAGATATCATAAATTAGATTAATGCGAGTTTCTTTTTTTCAATCTAATTACTTAATCGGTTTAGGTCTTAGTTTTTTCTATGTTAGAATACCAAAGAAATGGTGCAGTTAAGGTTTATAACTTTATATATATATGGTTTTCGGTGTATATCGATCAAATAGTATGTAGTTGTTTTTTTTGGGATAATCGATTACTTATAAGATTAATTATCAAATGATAATCTTTACAAGTAAAGTATGATATGTAGTATTTTTTTTTTCGTTTCCAAATTTGTTACCATACTTCTTTACATCATCTCTCGACTTTTCAGGCCATAAACACATTTCCATGGAGACAGAGGTTTTACAGCTTGTTATCCTAATACTCTAACAAGTCATTTAAGCCAATCGAACGGCCATAGAGCTAGTTAGCCTATACTTTCTCGTAATTAATTATTATTAGCATATTTAATCTAAGATTATGGCTTATAGCCAAAAAGTCAACTAATATACAAACACTATGCCAGACTATTTATTCTTCGTAATTAATTAAATGATCACATATATTAATCCTGCAACAATCCACGTAACGGAGTTGATAGATAGTACACGTACATAACTTAAAAATATATAACTAATATGTTCACAAGTCAAATAGATATTGCTACGTATACGAGTTATAGTTCTAAGTTGGTGCAACATTTACTTACATAAGTACAGCCGAATACGACATCTTTATTAATTTATTTACACTATGATTACTTATGACTACATCATTATTCTAATTCAGATATGTTGACAAATCGTCGATTGGCCTGATATGGTACGGATACGTAAAAATATCCGATCTGGTACGAAATAAATAAATATTAGGACTGTGAAAGGATATGATTACGCAGAAAATATCAATATGCAGTATCCTAGTGTTTTGAAGTTCTTTCACTTTTTTTGCATAAATGTATATCTTGACAGAGATTTTATTTTTGAAACTTAAGTCAATAATCAAATTGAATGACGGGTTGAATACCCATGGGAAGATAACGGTTCACAATTTGATCAAGAGTGAATCCAGGATGCTATTTGTTTGATGGAAGACGTGGAATAAAGAGAAGATTTTATAGAGGTGGAAAAAACTAGGATCTGATGAACAAGTGTTCAAAAAGAGAGGTAGTCACAATGCTCATAAGAAAGCAATGCCCAATTAATTAGCTTATGTCAAAATCTAATCCCAGTGCGATATGACTGGAGTTTTATAAGAGCATGTACAATGGTGTTCTCTCCAATTGAATCCTTAACATTATCAAATTATTTTTTTCTTTTTTTTATGAATAGTTAAAGATTTTAATCTAAATTATATGTCCAATGGTGTTCTCCAATTTGGAATCTTTAAGAATAAAGTGAATCATATTTTAGAGGAAATACTAGTTTAAATGAAAAAAACAAAGGATCATATATTGGGAGGGTGTAAGTCTGTCAATATCAGACATGCAGAAAAGGTTACGGCACAAAGGAAACAAAAACCACTAAACAGGTATTAGTGTTCATGTGTCTCAGCCAAGTGTGATATATTTCATAAAGTGAAATTTGTATTTTTCTAGCATAGCTATCTCTCTTTCAAGAATGCAGTGTGTAAAAGTGACAGAACAGAATATTTCGCAGGGTTTCAAATAGCCGTAAGCAAGATGTGTGTACCTGCAGAATTATTTTTTTCTCCATGACATCTTTGAACAAAGGAGGCGGTGGCAACTCTATCCCAAGCATCAGAAAAGGCATCCTGGAGATTTATTTGTTTTAATTGCCTTGATACTCTCTCACTACTTCTAACTCACCATATATTGGATTGTAGCATTCACAAACTCTGTCTTTTGCATGTTGTTCAATCCCACCTATTGAATGCAAGGAGAAAGTAACTTTTAGGAGACAAACTAACTCAAAAGAAAAAAAAACTGTGGTAAAGAAGGGAGGATTACCATTCCAGGAAGATAGTAAGAGCCATCAAGAGCCTTAGACCACTGCTTATTCCTATCAAGCTCTTCTACTTGTGCTCTACTAAACCTGGAAAAATATAGCATCAACGCCTTGATAAGAAGGAACTCAAAATACAACCATGAAAGAAGCGTTATCATGAAAATATATTAACAAAGGCTGATACACAGAACAAGAAAGAAGAAATTATTTGACATAATAGTCAAAGACATTTTCTTTTATTAATCACTTGCAAAGCCTAAGACGTTAACAAATCTGAACACAAGGCAGCAAGAAGTAGCATTCACAAGACATGTCGAATGTCATCCAGAGAAGGGTCATTGATCTCGTAACTATCAGGAAGACAATACACCTCTAGTTTTGTAACTTTGTTATCTTTGTGCTCGTTCTCCTCTTCCTCGCCATGGTAAGCATTAGATGGCTCTATCACTCTCTTCCGCTTCACCACTCTCTCTTCCTCAACACCACCGTTATTAACTTCTCTCGCACTCTTCACCCTCGAGATTTCCTTACGTAAGTTGATTCTAAACCCTAGAACATAGAAGATCAGCGATAAACGAGATCCCCAACAGAAAAAAGTAATGATTCTTCAACAGAAAGAGTGTAGAATTAGTTCAGCGAGCTCGAAGTTCGTGTATCTGCTCGAGTATATACCTCGTTCGAACAATTTTCCCGAGAAAATTCGAAATTACGCTAGAGAAGCAGACTTCAATAGAAGACGCAGGAACCGCACTTCGGTGAAGGAACACGTCGCCACGTCAACAAGGACTGAATCATTTTAATCCTTAAATAAGGATTGCTCTTTAGCTTATTTCAGTTTTATATTATTATTGTATTCCCTTTAACTTAGGATTATGTGCTAAGGATTCATCTTAATCCCCCGTTGCACATGGTCTAAGCTTGTTCATTTTTCGGTATATATTCGGAATTGGGTTGAAACGTATACCGGTAGCATATATGTGATGTATTCGTACTTCCATAGTAAAAGGTATTTAGAATCAGATCGATGCAGGTTCACATACAATTTAGTTCTCGGGTGTATTCACATATGATCTAGCTAATTAATGCACATGCAGATCAAATAGACTTAGTTAAATTATGAGCTTAAATTTATCATGGTAGATACCTTTTGGGCTTGGCCGTAGTTGTGATTTTAAATTCTATATGCGAAATGGTTGTAGATGATTTTTTTGCTATTCCTAGATCCTAGCTATAGCTTTTCACTATGGAGTTTAAACTCACAGAAACCTAGCGAGTAATTGCAGAAAATTATAAATGTAACATTTGAAGTATGAAAAACTAATTAATTTTACATATGACATGTTTTTTTTTTGATGTTCCTGATATCCGGACACCCTTGTGAAGACTCCGATTAGCGTCCAATGATCGTCCACCAGAGCAAGCCAGGGAGTCCGCCGAGGGTCATCCAGGAGAGCTAGTAGTTGGGCTTCTCTGTATTGGGCCTAAAGGTCCCTCAAAATAATCACCCGCCAGTAGGCACCCTCGAACCCGTCCCTCCGAAGAGGAGCTACCTAGGAACGAAATTGTTTAACACCACTGGACCATTGGACCACTGTTTAGTGTAGAAATATACACGGACCGGCATATTCGTAACCATCGATCATAAAAAATCTATATTATTCTAAATTTAGAATTTGAACGTGAAGGTCATGAAACATCTATATTTAAATGACCACTAAGTAATACAAAGTCACCAAAACAAGTAAACCTAAAAATAATTCTTGTTTTGGTCTAAAGTATAACTTCAATCAGGATGAGTTAGCCCGGTGGTGAACGGTTTGTGGCTGCAAGTACGGCCTTCGGGTTCGATTTGCACTGGTCACCAAGGAATTTGCATGCGGATTTGCTCTGGCACCCGAGACCGAATATCGTTACATGGTCATAATCCACCTTCGGGTGTGCGTCCGTGCCGCTAAGGGCTCGGTCTCTAGTCCGGACCACCAGAGTGGGGTCAGGACACTCGGTTATCAAAAAAAAATATAATTTCTTTTTTATTTAAAAAAAGTATCAAGTAATTTCGTTTTCTTTTTCGACTATAACCATGCGTTTTTTTGTAATCGCACACAATATTTGGTTAAAACATTATGTCCCCATCTGGTTGTAATGGAATTTGTTATTGAGCAAGGGCACAAAAGAGTTTTGTTTGTTTTCGAAAACATTTTTATGGAACTTATCTTTTAATTTTGGTTCACTTGTCCATTTGATACTACTTAGTATCAGAACATAAATACATATTAATTGAAATAAAACGATGATAGGACAGATAGTGACTACAAATTGACAGTCCGTTTGATATTTTGCCCTAGGAATCTATAACAGCTGTGCAGCAATATCCTCAATCATAGTATAATAAAAGTTATATATCTCATTACTAAATAAAATAGTACTGGAGTAATGATGGTCAATATAATTACATCAACGATGACACATAATTCATGGGTGAATATGATAGTGAAAGTCGTCCACTAGTCTAACGAATGTCTATAATGATATGTGGCAATTCTAACCATTAATGTATAGTCATTCATTGCTGTGGTACTTGCCTGAGTCTACAAACAAATTATGTTATGGTGTAGTTAGTATGATTTTGTATCAAAGTATTAGTAAAAAAAAGGATAAAACAAGGTAGTAATATTTTATAATCAATCCTGGATCCAAATATATATCCTCAAGATCATCTTTAACCATAGCACCCTTTTTTTGATGCTTTATTTTTGTTGCTGTCTGATTTTAAAAATAAAAAAATGAAAAAATGATCTAACAGTGGACCGCGTCACGTGTCTGTGAAACCCGCAAACAGTGCAACCATCCAGTAAAAATCAGTGTTTATTTTGGCCATTTTGTAAACAGATCTTGTCTTTTCTGTACGTCCACCCTTTTTAAGGAACCCACTCTAACACTTATATAAACTTACTGAAACAGCAGTAATAATATTTTATTATTAGATGGTGCAGTGAATTGACTAAGATGATAATTGGTTGAGTTGTAACTATTGAATTAATTCTATTGAGTTTAGTCTATATAATTTCAAATTTAGTTTATATTTTTTTTTATATAATTGGTGTAGTGTACAAAAATATTTAGCAGAGATTGGTTGGACTGTATCAAATATTTTTAGATTTGTTTTCTACTTGCAACAACAAAAACTAGAAACTAAAGCAAGGGACTTATTTTTATAAAAAGAAATATTAATGTATGAATATGTATTTTTTATTTTTCTCATTGAATTTTTGCAATTACTTTAAATACAAATACAACAACAAAAAATTACAAACTAACTTATACATTAAAATTTTACAGGTAAAAACTAAGCCAATCATTAGTAAATTCTACGGCTTAATAAATGTTGCTTTTGAAAACACGATTTTACAACTATTAATTTTTGGGGGTTTTACCTTAAAAACCAACTCACATAATTTATATTTGTAAAATGTGATAAAAATACAGGTAAAGACATCTCCTATATCCCAACCTATTATTACATAAGTGCATTTTCAACTCCAATCTATTTTATATTTAAAATAGAGTTTAGAGTAAAAATATTTTAATAGTACTCTATTTTCACTCTATAATAGAATAAAAAAGAGTTTTCTACATAAATGAAATTGTTTATTTTTTGTTTATTACTTAAAGTTTTACTCTAAAATAGAGTAAAAGTAACATTGAAGAAGAATTAAACTATATTGTAAAGTTAATCTATTTAGAAGAAAAAACAGAGTAAACCAGTTGAAATGATCTAAGCATACTAAGAGCACCCGCATCAAAGTATTTAAGGGGTTTATGGGCGCGAATTCTTAGGCCCAAAGTAATAAAAGAAAATAAAAAATGAATTAATTTTGCTGAACCGCTCCTTATGAGTGAACCTGTACGGGAGGAGTTCAAGCCACGAGTCACCGCCGTGTTCCTCCCCGATTTGCTTCCAATTCAACCCATCTCTTTCCTCGTTTCTGTATTAGGTGAAAGGGTATCTATTTCCTCGTTTATGTATTGTATTTTTTATGATTGAGTTGTTTTTGATGAGACAGCGACCTTCTGAGGCCCAGAAATGACTATCCTTCTTCTCCATGTTCCTCCTCCGACAACAAATATCCTTTTCCCCTACTCATCTTCTACACGCTCCACCACACGAACTCTCAATCTCACGCGGCGTCTTCGTTGAGAAGCGACTCGACGCGGGTGGGAAAGAAACCGATCCGGCGCATCGGCAGATTCTCGGATGCTCTCTCCATCTCCTCCGATCTCGGTTACGCCGTCGCTCCTCCTCCCTCGCAGGTAACTTCCCCAATCGCTTCTCCATTCAAAATCTCATCAGCATCATCATTACTAGGTTTTTCACATTTACTTCGATTAGCTAAGGATAGTAGTATCTACTCTTGATGTTGACTCGGAGAACAAAGGGTTCGAGATCTGTGATTTTCTTACAGAGGCTTGTGGGAGTGTTGAATCTCAATCTGTCATATGAATTAGAGGCAATGAATTGTTATTTTAGACAAGTAAGAACACACATTGTTCTGAAATCATTTGCACATCTGGTTGAAATCTCTTACATCATTTGCCATGTTTATATTGCAGGATCGCATCATTGCTCGTCTCCAACAACCTTATTCACTGGATTGTATTCCAGTTGAAGCAGAATATCAGGTGTGTCATGTGATTTGATAGCATTTTGCTACTTTGAGGGCCAACTAAACCGTATTGCTTTATTTATCCTCAACTTTATTCGTATCTGAAATCATGTCATCTGATTAGTATTTGATAGCTCTGTTCTGCTTTGTTATTTCAGAAACAATTTTCGGAGTTGCTAATGAAAGCTGCCAGTGATCTCACTCTCAGGAAATGATGCGTCCAATACCAGTGGCACTAGCGTCATGCACAAGATTTTTCGAGGCCATGACTGCGATGAGAGAATTCTTCGCGACTCTTCAAGACCTTCGAGTTGGTAACTCTGCAGCTTCTTTACAAACAACACCAGGAAGTAACGAAACGCCACATAGAGACTCGGATTGTGTGACTCCACCTCAAGGGAGAACAGATTCAAGCTTCGACGGCAGATCATGAATCCTTGTCCAACACTCTAGAAGATATGTTTCTCAAACCCAATACAGGTGAGATTTGTAGTCTGTTATTTTATGTTCCTTTGGAGATTCGTGTGAGTCTTGAATTGAAATGATGATTCTTTCAGTTTCAAGCATACAAGAAACAGATCATGTGAGATATTTTTTCTATATATTGAATAAAAATGTTATAAATTTTTTTAAAATATTTATTTTATTCATGAATTCTCAATATATTTGAATAAAACTTTTAATTTTTTTAAAAAGTATTTTATCTTATTCCTAAGAACCCCATCTACAGGTTCACTGATAGAGGAGCAAAATAGATAGATGTTCATCACTATTCATGGTCCCACCATAAAATTATTAAAAAAAATCCTAAGCATACACAATACCACACAAAATATATAAGACATTACAAAATTATTGTACATTATATATTCATTCAGTAAGATATCTACTCGTTTTGCCAGCTTTTTTTCTTTTAGTTAGAAAACTATAAAATTTAAACTTTGAATAAGAAATATCATATAGATGTATAATATTTTTGCGTCATAACAAACACATGTTTGATAGTTTGATTACTTAGATATTCATTCAATTTTTGTAGTACAAGTTAGTTAATTTCCTTTTTAAATAAATGATTTATTTTATGATATAAAAACTAATCAAAAACATGTAGAATAATGCGGGAAAACGACCGATTAATACCTGAACTATGGTCATATTGTCTAATCAATACCCAAACTATTCCACTGTGCGAAGTCGTACCCAATCTAATACAAATTTTGAATTTAGTACCTGAACTATTGTCATATTTTCTAATCAATATCTAAAGTATTTTACTGTGCGAATTTGTATCTAATCTAATAAAAATTTTGAATTTGGTACCTGACCTTATATGACTTTTACATACCTGCGACTGATAACATGTCGGCATTCTGCTGAGGTGGACCGTTTTTTTTATGAGTTGGCGTTGTTTCAAAAAAAAATTAAAAACAAAAACAAAAACGAGACAACTTGGTTTGGACCCGCGGTCCCAAACATATACATAATAATGATAATAATCGTTTATGATAGAAAATATCCGTCGTTTTATTGTACCGACTATAAAACCTTTGAATGGTGTCTGTGTTCGCACCACCATGTCTCAAATGATTCATCAAATCTCTTTTTGATTTGAATCTCATTCATCAAATTTCATATAATCGTTGTTTTGAATCTCGTTTCATCAAATCTCATCAAATTTCTTCATCAAAACAACGATTAATTATATGAGAGTTGATGAATCATTGTGGTAACAAACAACGATTAATTATATGAGATTTAATGAATCATTTGAGACATGGTGGTGACAAACAGAGACACTATTCAAAGGTTGTTTGGATATTATCTATCATAACCGGTTAGTGGAATTATTATGAATATGTTCAGAAACAGGTTCGAACCAAGGCGGCCTCATTTTTTTTTTTAGATTTTGTTTTTGAAACAACGCCAACTCATCAAGAAACCCGTACACCTCAGCATAATACCGATACATTATTAGTTGCAAGTATGTAAAATTCGTTTTTTATAAGTTTAGGTATCAAATTTAAAATTTGTATTAGATCATGTACAAATTCGCACAATGAAATAGTTTGGATATTGATCAGACAATATGATCCTAGTCCAGGTACTAAATTCAAAATTTGTATTAGATTAGGTACAAATTTGCACAACAAATTCGCACAATAAAATAATTTGGGTTACTAATTGGCTATTTTTCAAGAATAATGCTTTGGGATGTCTTGAGGTAACCAATTCACTAATCTCTATATAATATTAAACCATATTTTTTGCTGGATCTGAGATACGAAAAAACTTATAAAACCATAAGTTATACTTTAAAACTTGGCGATTGCAATCCATGATGAATCAGTTTAACAGATAAATGATATTTGTAGATGAATAAAATACATTAGATATTCATATGTTTTCCCTGAATTTAAAATTGAGTGATCAACTTTCTCCATCAGAATCTAAAATAAAAGAAAAAAATTGGATATTTTGTACAGTTGGTGTTTTCTCCTGTGTTCCCATTTTGGGATTTTTTTTCCTACCAAAATCTTTGATTTCTTTCTGTTTTCCACCATTTCTCCCTACTAGTCTTTAGCAAGAAAAATAAAATTATCTATTTTTCTTCTATAGCTCCTTCCTCCTCTTTCAACTATAGAATTGCATATCCAATTCCGACTTCCGGGCCAGTATAATGGGCAGTCCGTTTTGGGGAAGCGCGAAAGGTCCATATTGAATCCCATCGCTAGCTCCTTGTATTGACCATCTGATATTACCAAAACACACCTTGTCAACAGAGAGAATAGATCACAGATTAAGGTAAAGAGGAATGTAATAAGTAGTACACACACATGTACTTGGTGGTTAGATGATGTATCATGATAGACATCTCAAGCTTGGCTAATTCATTTCCCGGACAAGAGTGGGTTCCATTGCCAAATGGCATGAAAGTATTGGGTTTTGGAGCCACCTATGTACCAAATAAATAATTTAAATACAAGTCAAATCGGTTGATCAAAATAAAAAACAAATACAAGTCAAATCTCTAAAACTTAAAACTTAAAAAGATATTGTTTCACAAGATAAATACATTACCTCAAATCTTGATGGATCAAACTTCCCAGGATTTGAAAAGATGTCAGCACTATGATGAATGTTTCTGAAAAGCGGCAAAACTTTCCATCCTTTAGGTATCAAATATCCTGTAAAATAAAAATTAAATTTAAAGATTATGGTTTAGGATTCATGAAAATGATTTGTATATTCTTTTTTTTTTAAATGTTTTTTTTGTGTTAATACCTTCATACTCGACATCTTCAACAGCTTCTCTGAATGTGAAAGATAAGATTGAAGCGACTCTTAACGTTTCTTGAATGACTCTTGAAGTTATTGGCATCTTCTTTGTATCACTCCAAGTTAGAGTCTCTCCTTCTCCTTTGTCTTTCCTTATTACCATCTGCTCTTCCTGTTAAAACAACCCCAAAAAAAACTATCAAGAACACAACAAATAATTACAAAACTACCACTTTTATTACCAGAAAAAGAAAAATACGTGTCAGTACAAGTACTTACAGTAACAGCTTCTAGAACGTTGGGATTCTCAGCTAAGTACTTGAGGATCCACGTCATCACACTCGCCGTGGTATCTCTCGCAGCGAAGATTACTCCGATGATGTTATCGGCGATCTGTTCGTCGCTCAGCTCTTCTTTGTCTCCCATGAATGAACCGAGAAGATCGTTGTGTGAGGATCTCTTCTCTCTTCTCTCTGATAAGATCCTAGCGAGGATCTGCGAGAGCTCCTTGCGAGCCTTCATTGCTTTGTGGAAGAGCGTCCCAGGGAGATTTATAGGCATCGAGTTGTAGCCTTTCTCGAGAATGTAGTAGCATCGTTTTAGATCTTCTCTGTATAAAACCTCGTCTTTTCCGAAGATTGATAGCAACGCAACGTTGAATGTGTACTGGAAAAAGAAAAACAATTGTTTCAAAACAGAGGATTATTGAAAGAAACAGAGTTGCTCTGTTTAACGACTAAAACAGAGATGCTCTGTTTTTTCTCTGTTTTTAACCGGCAAACAAAAAAAAAAATAGAGGAAAGTATGTGTCTTACTGTTTTCATTTCTTGGTAAGTGTTGATCATTGTTCCGTCCCAGTTTCGGAGGGAATCTTGAGCGATTGATTCGATGTCGGGAACCATGTCTCTGATTGCTTCGGGCATGAAAGCTCGGAGAACAAGCTTCCTGAGTTTTGCGTGGTAATCACCTTGGTGGAAGAAGATGGCTTGTTTACCTAACATCCTCTCTTTACTCGCCGGAAAAGTCGGTTTGAAGAGATGAGACTTGGTCACCAGCACGAACTTCGCAGCTTCAGGGCTTGAGATCATTACACATGGACAACCCAATACATGTGTCTTAAACACCGATCCATACCTGTAAAATACAAACTTTTCAGTTTCTTCAATTTTGTTTTTTTTTTTAAATTGTTCAAAAACACCGACCTTTTCTGTTTGGATGCGAAAAAGACATTAGGGTCTTGAGAATAGAGCTGGAAAGTCTCGCCGACGTAAGGCCAACCCATTGTTCCCGGCGGGAGCGGGAGTTTTGGGGATCCACGGCGGCGTTGAGAGTTGTAGCACCGGAGAAAGTAGAGGAAGAGAATTCCGGCGAGGAGAGTGAGAAACAAAGCAGAGAAATCCATTTTCTTTCTGTGTTCAGCAAAAGCCCACTTCGTATGATGATAGTGGGAAGAGGAAGTAGCTGAACAACAAAGAACTTGTGACTTCAAGTTATTAAAGAAGACCAGATATTTTTGTGTGTTTTTGTTGTGTAATGGGAAGATGTATTGTTGTGATGCAACCCAAGTGGGAGATGTGAAGGGGTTTTATAGGCTCTTCTCATGTGTAAGAGGAGAGAGAGGAGGAGGAGGTTTCAAATAGAGGTTCCTATACAGAGAAAACACTTATTAGAGAGACAGCTCATCTGAGAGAGACGACGATAGCACGTGTCACATAGCATGCAAAAAGAGCGTGTGAGATTTTGACCAAACAAACTAATTAAAGAGAAGCAACTAATTAATTAAAGAGATGCAGAGCCACTCAAAAGGATTAATTGGTTCCGTTATTTTTTTTGTAAAGCCTAATCTTTAATCAATTAAACAAAGAAAGAATTAGAGCAATTTGGCCCTTAAGTAGACAAAAGGTAGGGTAAGAGAAGGTTTATATTTTTAATATAATTATGTCGACCTTTTTTAATTGATGGCTATGCTTTAAAGGCTTATTTGGTTTTAAATTAATGTACCTCTTGTGCTTGATAATTTCATATTTTTAAAAGTTAAGAACTATCATTTAACTTTGATCCTCGTCCCTCAAAAAATTGTATTAAGTCGCAAGGTCATATATATATAGCACGATAACATAAGGCATACATCGGAAACCAAGAAATCTTCACGTCCTCCCTTTGGATATTCATTATTCGGTTAGGTGTCCACTGATTCAATTTTTGTTCCCACCTAGCAACAAAGTATTAAGATCAACCACGTCATTGACGTCAACATGCAATGTCGGGTTTGCATAAAATATTTTGTTTAGCTTGTTAACTTCATTTTTTGTAGACCTTGTTAATTAACGTGATTTTAATTCATAGGAGAATACATTGCCTACATATGTATATGAGACATGTATATTTCTATGCGCTACGATAAGCTACAACCTTGTGAATATTTGAAAATAAAAACTACGACATTATCAAGGAAAACTAAAAAGAAAAGGAAAACTAGAATAAATAAATTGACAAATCTCCAAAATAGTACATTTATAAGTTTATGTCACAAAAATAGATAGATATAAAGACACATATATGTATTGTTTTAATTTTGTTTGTTGTTAACTCTTTAGATATGAATCTCGATGATTAGACTAGACGACACTAGCAAAATCACAAACATCTCCTGGGCGAAGCCAGACTTTTATTATACTGGGTGCGCAATAGGTAGAGCATCGAACCCCCACGCCCATAAAAATTGTGGGTGCACAATAGTCAAACAAGCCAAATTTCGACTCAATGTTCATTGTAAAACGTTAATTTTGTAAATAATTACTGGTGCACGTGCACCCATACAACATAACGTAGCTTCGCCCTTGATTATTATTGCTATCTTGACTTATAATTTAGTAGTATTTACTAATCGTAAACACTTGCTATTTTTCTCCCACATTAGCGTACACACAGGAAAATATCATAACACACACACACACATATATATATATATATATATTCCGTTTCATGTACACTGTGTATCGATTATATAATTTACATCTATATAGCTCTAAGTGCATGAAGAATTCATGTGCAGTCGTTAACAAACGAAACCAATGTAACAAATTAAGTTTCCAGGCATCCATACACTGATTATCTCCACTCGTAATAAATTTACAGATAGATTATTGACAAATAGTTGAATTTGGGACCGTGAGAACCTATTTATCCCGGCATTTTAGAATTTCGGCGACTTTAATGTTGGCAAAATATTTCAGTGACACTTGGCTCCCTATGATACATGCCTATCTAGCAATTATGATAATGATTAGCAACTTACTGTAATCACCCAAACCACATGATATATATGTATATATAAATAAATAGAAGATATATAAATGCCAGACTGTTCAAAGGAAATACATTTGGTAATGTTCAACCTGATGAATCTATAAATTTACTACTTATTTAGAACGGATAGAACATCAATTGAAGGCTATATTTTCTTTTTGGAAATGGGCTATATAAGGTCGTTAGAAAATCATGAAGCAGTGTGTTTTCAAGAGTATATAATAACAAAACTTTATAAATACAAAAAAAAAAACAAATAACGGGTAGCTCAATATCTCAACTAGTTAAATAAATTTGCCGCAGTCAAATAGCCAAGTTGAATCTGAATATGTAATGTATAAATCATATATAAAGAAACCCAAATTTATTGTTCTGGCAACACGAAGAAGCATCACTACAAGAAAACTCGTCTGTTACTAGGGAGGATTTCTTCGTAAGTTCCTAGTAAATGAGCATTTACTAGGAACTTACGAGGAA
>JABAYD010028376.1:0-13589 GCA_014822095.1 Diplotaxis tenuifolia | reverse complement strand
ATATATATATATGGAACCTCATATGCAATAATAAGACACACACAATTCCCTCAGATATCTCTCTCGTTTACAACAATTAAAATGTATAAAAATTACCATATGAAAACCATTTTTATGATCCACCGGACATCATGTGAAACCCTTCTTAACAAGTAACGGGTGGATTAGCCGACCCGACCATAGGATCAAATTGGGATCAGCCTGATCGTGATTAAACCAGACAACATCAAACTTCAGCCTGTCAAAAAAGGAAAAAAAACTTCAGCCGGTCCAAAACGGAATCAAGTCACCTCCGCTCGACGTCTCGTGAAACGATAGTGCACCCTTTAGAGAAAAGCTGCTCTAAACTGGTTAATGGTCTGGATAGATTGTACAGATCTCAAGTCACCATAACGTGCATAAAGCGGATACAGTAGGAACAAGATTTACAGCTTTTTAGCTTTAAAGTTTAAACTCAGATTCTTTTGAACCAATAATGATAAAATAATACTAGCACCCTTGATTCATTGGACATATTAACTCACAAAACATGATCCAATCCAAATGAGAATTTCTTTTACCAAATATCAAAACAACATGGTGAGAATTTGCACACTAAACTGATTACGTTTAGAAACAGCAGATTTACCAAAATTGTGATAGAATCGTGTGAAGGATATTGATAGATCATTTGAGCTAGATAGAATAACCTAGTCTAATAACACAAGCAATTAATGAATTCCCGGCCCTCAAGCTCGGTACGTCTCGTGTGGGAGCTCTTGCCCACAAACTTGACTAGAATCAAATAGGAGTTACAAGCACTAATGAATATCTCTTTGCTCTGTATCAATCTCAGGTGTTCAAGCACAATCCCAAGATAGAACGGCAGCCAACAACAACAAGATAAAACGTAAGGAAACCGTAGGAGCTACATCATGTATTTAAACGTTCCACCGTCTTGTTTCCTACCTAAGCGAGTGAGCCTTTGTGCACTAGAGTCCATCCTCACTTTCTTGTTCAATTCCTCCATTAGTTTCAGGCCCAGGTTTGGTCCAAGTCACCGAAGCTCACAATCATAATATATAAACTACGGAAAACTGAATATTGTAAAAAATAAAATGATAAGCTTATACCAAAAATTAATAAAATGATGATACAATAGCAGAATCGAGATATTATCTCTTTCTTTAACCTAAAATACTTTCTGTAGTGTGATGGTTCTGTTAACGTTATGGATCCCATGATATAACTGCAAAAAATCTTCTGATTTGCGTCACTCTATCAGAAGCTTAACAAACCTATTTATGTATTGTATTCTCAGACACAAAATAAATACTAGTATAACTATTCAAAGTAGGAGAAATCGATTTGTATTTGTTGTTGTTGAGTATATGTTTTCTATAATGCTTATAAGCCCTTTATAGAAAAAAAATGAGAAGCACAAGTTTTATTTTCCAACAAAAAAACCCTCCATGGTGTACTAATGGAGTTTTTAATTCTTGTCAATTAATATGTAAAATTATTACATATTTTGACCAAAAAATTAAAGAGTAAAATTATTATTTTTAACTAATTCAAACCAAATAATAAATTTTTAAAATAGATTTCTTTTTTATATTTTATAAATATAAAAGATCAAAATATATTTAGTATATAAGATTATGTTAATAACATGACTCCAATTAACAAATTTAAACTCAAACCCAAATTCAAATATCTAATATGTATATTTGTTACTTTATATAAGTTTCTCAAATCACACATATTAGACCTCTATTTCTCATTCAAATAAAATTTTATTTTGACATATGAATATAATATTCATAAAGTCCAAAAAATAGTTCCAACAACCCTCCACATGAATAGAAATGACTCTAGACACTAGATGACTCGATGAACTTGATTTCGTAGATAAGACTCGACAAGACCTAACTAAAGACTTTTGAGAGTACAAACAAAAAATTCACGGCATGATGAATTGGTAGAACTTTTTCAGCATTGAACCAATCATTATTATAATATCTATTGGAGTTACTCGGCCAGGAGGTGGCCATGATTTCTTGAACCTATCCTGCTTGGTGTAAACCTAGACAATAGCTATAACACAACTTCATTCTCTCACAGAACTAGGTTATTTATTGTGTTCATTTTGGCCGTGAACAGTCCTGGTTAACCATTAGTGAACGTAGAGAATATATCATTTTCTTTATTCTCCTAGAAACGGTTCCATTTCATACTCACAAAGTGATTTGCCATTAATTTTGTTTATAGGAATATCATGTACTAACGCATTCCTCTAGATGATATATCAATTAAATCTCATGACACACATTTAATAAAAGGATCATAGGTTGTCATCATGATGAACATAATCTCTTAAAATTAGTCGAGATCAATGGTCTAATGATTTTTGTCCTTTTTTTCAAGATACAATTAACCATTATCCACAAAACTCAGTGCATGACACTAGTTTCTAGCCATATTGTGATAATTATCACTAAATTCATTTGGTCTCTTGCCAACAATTTTATATGGTAAGCAAAGCTTCTTCCACATTTTTTGAGATAGCTCAAAATCATGTATATTTGCATTTAACATCTCTTTAGAGTTTAGAAAATTAATCTACAACTCTATTATATTTAAATGAAAAAACAATTTCTAAAAATTATTACCAAAAATGTATTTCACTCATAAAAAAAATATGTTTTTCATCCAACTACTTTCATAGTTTTTTCAAGTTGATTTATAAAACTAAATTATATGTTTTGAATTTTCCAACAACATATTTTGCTTTGTTAGCGCATATACATATCCTTCCAAAATATTATTTGTGGCATCAAAATCACCATTTTCTTTGTTTTTTTTCAACCATATTGACTTTAGAAACTATAATACACATGCCAATTTCAGTCACATCGATCTGAAAATTCTCATTTTTTTTCTTTACATGATCAATTTTTATACGATTAACGTTAAAGTATTGACGAAATAAATGTTTTGATTAATATCAACAATATTTTATTTCTAATGACAAATGATTCAAATGTAACAAACCTTTTCCAAACTTAAATTGAGACGTCGACTCACGAATCCATTTCCATTCATATCATTTTGATCTTTTAAAGATCGAAATATTTGTTTATAATCAAGGTCTCACCATATTCTAATCTTAATTTTTTTTCTTCTCTCATGGTCATGCATATGCTTAATAACTAAATTAAGTTAACCCACAAATCTGAAACAATAAATCAAAAACGTTACACACATTTTTGATAATTAAAGTAAATCACCAAACTGTGATCCAAAAAACACATAAGGTTTTTTAAACAACCAAACACCAAATAGTTGAAAGTAAAACATCCAAAAGACTAGTTTGAATTCATAGTTGGAACTTGAAATAGAAAATAGATAACAAGAGAAACATGAAATAAATGTAAAAGTGGAGAAACACTAATCCAGCAGAGAAAACCATTCACTTTTGGAAATGGAAGAGATTTTCTCGGGGAATCTAAACTGTCAATGGAAAAAAAATCAGATCTGGGAAATGTATAAAGTATAAAGTATAACTTATAAAGATATAAACGTATAAGGTAAGTTAATAAGAGGTTTTCATTCGGTTCTATATGGGTATTATTCGGTTCTCGGTTCGGTATGGATTCGGTTCCGGTTCTTCCACTATAAAGTTTTTGTATCCAATTGGATAATTTATAAATTCGGTTCGGTTTTTTTTGGGTATGTTCGATTCGGTACTTCGGTTCCAGTTTTTTTCCCACCCAATCAATAAACGAATATTTTTGGGTTAAACTTATAGAACCGTATTATATAAACTACGAAAATATTATACCAAAAATTAAGAAAATGATGATACAATAGCAAAGTCGAGATATTGTATCTTTCTTTACCCCAAAATACGTCCCGTAGTGCGACGGTTCTATAAAATAATGGATCCCACGATACAACTGCGAACAAAATATTTTGATTTGTGTCACTCTATCAGAAGCCTAGCAAACTTATTTATGTGTTGCACTTTCAGACACAAAATAGAAAATATTTGCATAACTATTCAAAGTAGAAGAAAGTGATTTGTTGAGTATAAGTATTCTATAATGCTTACAAGCCCTTTTATAAAAAAAAATAATAAGAAGCACAAGTTTCATTTTCTAACAAAAAAAAAAAACTTGCATGGTGCACTAGTGGAGTCTTTAATTCTTGTCAATTAATATGTGAACTAGGTAATAACCCGCGATTTACGTGGAATGTGATTATTAGTTTGACTATTTTTAGTAAAGAGATATTAAATCTGTTTAATTTGAATATATGTTCGGTTTTAGGTTGTTTTATTTGTTTTTAATCTTCTAAAATATAATTATCATTTTAAATCAATATTTATTTTGGTTTGTTCGGTTAATTATTTTTTTACGTTTTGAGTTTTTTTGGTGATAATTGAAAAATTAGTATTATTTTTTTGTTTTCATGTTATGAATTTTAGATAATCGTGATGTAAAACTAATGGTTTCATATTATATTTTGTAATCCGGCCACTGGGGTATTAACATTTCGGCATCGCTAGGGACAGAGGACCGATGCGTGGCAACACATGACTAGTCTTTCTGTGGGGTCAGGATACCTCTGTATAATTCAAAAAAGAATAATAGCTAAATAAGAAATTTATTAAGATAAATCATTTCACTACAATTTGGTCGGTAGGAAAAAAAGAAGTAAGAAAAATAATATTTCAACTTAAAATAAATAAATATTTCACTTGTGGTGAATATTCAATTATAAGATGCTCACATTAAGGTGCACACGTATATGTATGTAAAATTATATAAAAATAGTTGATAAATATATAAAGATACTGTTAATTAATATTATATAACAGTACAAAATAACACATAAATATTAAAAATTTAAAAATCAATTAATTAAAAATAAAATAAACCTAGACAATAGTGAATTTTTTCATATTAAGAAAATAAAAATGTATATGTAAACATTGGTGAGTAGGGATCGAATATCCGAGTATTTGGAGGCATTCGTATCAATTCGATCATTAGCCCCCTGAATATTTTGTGATTCGAAAATCCAACTTTTTACAATTTTAAAGGATATCCGAGTGGATCCTTAAATAAAATAAATAAAAAATCTAATAATAATATTTTATTAAAAAATAAACGTTATTTAATTTTTTAAAATTCTAATATAATATATTTAATACATAAAATAATGTAAAACTTATATAAAATATAATATATAATATATATAAACTAATATATATATATATATATAATTCTTTAAATATATGTATATATATATGAATATAACGGAAAATTGAAAGTTCGTTCATAAAATATTGGTATTTGTGATTTGCTTCCTTTTTGGATATTGTATTTTATTATTTGATTTGCTTCGTAAAGTTATAGATATCCATGTTTTTGATTCAAATCAAAATGGATAACGAATTGAATCTAAACTTATGAATATTTTCCAAAATTTATCCATATACAATAAATATATATATATATATATATACTTTAGTTTTCAATTCGTAATCTAGGTTTTGAATCGAATCGAAAAATCTTGAGTTTAATGGGCCATGCATGTGAATTTTAAACTGAAATACAATAAAATATATAGTGTGAGCACATATATGAATATAGTGTGAACGCATCTTCATATTTATTATCAAATATTTGTAAGACTGGCACGTGTACATTATAGAGTAAGTGCATTTTTAAAATAATTCTCCTTTAATATATAAGGAATTTATTCCACATTTTGATCAAAAAAATAAAAAATAAAATTATTATTTTTTGATCAATTCAAACCAAATAATAAACTTTAAAATATATTTTTTTCTTTTTTTATATTTTATAAATATAAAAGATCAACGTATGTTTGGTTTATAAGATTATGTTACTAAAATGAGCTCCAATTAGCAAATCAAAACCCACATCCAAATATCTAATATGTATATTTGTTATTTTATACAAATTTCTCAAATCACACATATTACACATTCATTTTTCATTCAAATAAAACGTTATTTTGACATATGAATACAGTATTCATATATATCCAAAAAATTGTTCCAACAAATTGAATAATAGCAGCACTAACCCGCTCTAGTATCTTGTTCGTCATATGCTCCGGTGTAGCTTTTGAGTTCTCTTGAAAATCAACCGGTACATTTTTAATGAAAAAGGAAAGAAAGAAAACTTTATTCTGACATATGAATACACTATTCATATATATCCAAAAAATTGTTCCAACAAATTGAATAATAGCAGCACTAACCCGCTCTAGTATCTTGTTCGTCATATGCTCCGGTGTAGCTTTTGAGTTCTCTTGAAAATCAACCAGTACATTCTTAATGAAAAAGGAAAGAAACAAAAAAAAATTGATATTTGGAGATGCGGGGGATCGAACCCCGTGCCTGCATGCGAGCGCTCTACCATTTGAGTTACATCCCCATTTATTCATCAATTACCCACAACACTAAACGATTCTAAGACTGTAAATTTGAAATCAAATCCTAGTCACAGTTTTCACTTCCATATTTATTTGTGTCATCACTGTATCAGATAATATGTTCTAAACGTCTGGATCTTGCATTGCATTTGCATGTGCTTATCTCTCCTTCAATTCTTCTGAAGTCAGATCAACCCGGTTAGCTCTGTCTATCTGCTCCACACATCTGAAAGATAATTCAAAATTCACATTCCAGAATGGCAGGAAAAATACATAAGTTGAATATATGATCCAACTCAACAAACTCGCATCAGGTCGGCCCTGAGCTTTATGGTACAATAGGCAATTTATTAATGCAGTAACACAAAGCAACAGATCTAATCACTTACATGAACGTAATCCAAGTAGCAATAAAGAAAGCTACCTCTTCTTAATCTTCAGCAAGAAGTAATTCCAAGTTATGAAACTGATAGATACCGACCACTAGATCTGACGTGGCAGATGGTGCTTTGTTGGCAAGGAAGTGAAGTTGCTGATTCATAGAGAGGCTTTGCTGTTACTGAAGAGTATAAATAGACCTCTATACCTTTACGGTTAGATCATCCTTTTTGTTAGATTAGATCTTTTGGCTTGTTGAGTTCAGCTCTTCAAGAAGCCAGTTTCAAGAGATTGTTCTTGATTCTGAAGGCTCAAGGCATCGTTGATGGCTTGACATTGACTAATCCTTTTGACATCATCACATAATGACAAGCTATACACAACATATTCGAGAGAGTTTTGGAAATTTGAAATTATTTTCCTTACGTCTATATTGTTCATTGTAAAAAGGAAAAAAATTTCTCGGCTACACGAAGTTTACACTACTATAGTGGAAACTATCTAATGTATAAAAATGTGTCAAAAACTACACTAAATATATGTTAATGCATGTCACATGTATGAAGTAAATTATATTATGGTGGTAACTTCACAATCGGGTTTAATTGATCTTAATCTAAGTTAATGGGGTCAATCCGTAATTTATAAAACTTAATAAACTTATTTGATTTTAATTATTCAAGTTAATAAACTTAATAAAAATAATAAAGTTTATTAAGTTTAAAAAAATTATTAAGTTTATAAAGTTTATTAGGTTTTAAAAAATTATTATCTTTAATAAGCTAGAATCCTAAAATTAATAAACATTATAATTTAATAAATTTAATAAGTTTAATAATTTAATAATTTAGTAAAAAATTTAAATAATTATGAACTTAGTAAAATTAAGAATTTATTAAACTTAATAAAGTTAAAGAAAAAGTTTAATAAATTTACTAAATTATTATGTCTATTAATTTTAGGATTCTAGCTTATTAAACATAATATTTTTTTAAAAAATTATAAAATTAATAAATTCATTAAACTTAATAAATCATTAAGTTTATTAAGTTTTTTAAGTATATTAAATTTAATAACTTAATAAGTTTATAACTTATTAAGTTTACTAAGTTTATTAAGTTTATGAAGTTAATAATTTTATTAGTTTTAATAAATTTATTAAGTTTTAAAAACAATATTAAGTTTAGTAAATTGTTAAAATTTTATTAAGTTATTTAAAAATATTATGTTTATTAATTTTATTAATTTAATTTACTTAAGTTTTATAAATTACAGATTGACCCCATTAACTTAGATTAAAATCAATAAAACCCGATTGTGATGTTACCACCATAATATCATTTACTTTGTACATGTAGCATGTATTAACATATACTTCGTGTAGTTCTTGACACATTTTAATACATTGGATGGTTTCCACCATATTAGTGTAAACTTCGTGTATCCGGAGAATCTTTTTTCCTTGTAAAAACGTTCGAAGAAAGAAAAGTTAATAAAATAAGTATATTTCGCTCCAGGGAGGGGTTGAACCTCCAACCTTGTATGTTTTTAGTTTGTCATGAATTTATTATAAATATCTATTTAGTGTAAAATTAGATAGCTGAATATTTTAAAGACACCAGATGACTAAACCTAAATTTTCTATTCTGCATAAATTAATTTTCTAAAATTTTATAAGATTTATTTATTTTCATCACTTTATTTTATATTTTTTAACAAAAATTATTTTAAACATTTTTATGTAACAATATTATTTTACATAATTTTTGTTTTATTATCAAATTAAAAATATATAAAATAAATTAAATTGGATAATAGAGATTAAGACTTCGATTGTTTTAGACTTTAAAGACTTTTGCTGGTGAAAGCTTTTAATTTTAATTAGACTGTTAAAACTTTTACTGTTAAAAAATTAGAGATGGTTTTAGAAACATTAAGGGTGTGATTGGTAAAGGCTGTACATGCTCTCAAGAACAACATATATTTCTAAAGCACCAAATTTACAGCAATCAAGTTTTAATGATATTTTAAAAATCAAAGCTCCTGAAATAATCCACAGTTGTACAAGTGTTTTATAGAGCCAAATATTCAAAACAAATTTTAAGAACTTTCCATAAAGTCTACAACAATAAAAAACTAAAGTTACAGCAAAAATTTACAATATTTTTTCGAGAGCAAAACATTTAAAGATACACTCATTACCAATCTAACCCCTAAAAGTCGTGGAATTGTGGCTTTGAGAAAACAAACCACATAAAGAGAAAAATTAGTTATGTTGGCTGTGAGAAATTTTAGGAGAGCTTTTAGGACTTTAAAGAATTTAAAGTTTGACTGGAAATAAATGAACCTTGAAAAGTCCCAACAACCAATTACCAATCGAAACCTAAACTTCTTGGAATACTATTACAAACAGAAAAATATTTTTTTAAAAAGATCCGATAATATATTAGAATTGATGGTAAGAACCGGTTAAGTTTTATTAAGTTTATTTATTTTATAAACCGTACCGGTTGAATAGTCAAGCTACTAATGTATTACAAATGATGATCTGTACCGTTTAAGTCTGATGTGTGATGTTTTGTAACTGTACTATAAACTAAACAGGTTGAATAGTCAATATAATCATGTACCGTTCCATTGCAAGACCACAGTACTCAATAATTTATTTTTCTCGGTAGTCTTCATCATACTCGTGTTAAGCCTGACCATAACCTAAATCTGGATCGATTCTGATGAGTGGGTGTTAAATGATTGCTGAACTGCATAACAGTTTACCGATTGTTTGGGCTGGGTTCGATCGATTCTCCATAATCCGACTCCTCTTTCTGCTATAAATCGCAGAAACATGTGGCAATGAGACCTGGATCATTATCCAATTCGATGATAGCAAGTTTGTTCTTAAATTTAACAGATTTATAATAATTGTGTTGATCAAATCAAGGATATATGCAACATGTTTGTATTCTTGTCACAGATAGCTTCTACTATAGCCATGAAAGCTCTCCAAATAGTAAAAAAGAGTTCCAATCAATCTGGATATTCATCACATGGAAATTGTTAAAGTATTTTGTGCAGGATCTTTGTGGCACTACGGGACGATATAAGAGATAACAAGCAAGCAAGAATTGAGACAAAGAGATGATTTTATTGATGATATGAGCAAGAACTACAACGTTTGGTGTATAAACTCTAGTTCTAGTCGCTTATGTCTAATCTATAAGTCTCTGAAAGCCGATCCCTTATTCTAATGCTATGGGTTCCCTTTATATAGTCACAGAGACGTCATTTAGATAGATTATCTTCCATATATTCAGAAATATGAAAGTTTCCCCTTTAGTAGAAAACTTCTATTTCACTGATGGAAGCAGGGGTCGGAAACAAGGTTCTTCTCAGCAGGAATCTAGAGGCCGATATCTTGCCTAAGGTCCGGAGGATTTTTATACCTGAATATTTTTTCCCAACATTTTGTACCTTATTTCTCAATTTCGTCATAGGCATCGGGGAATAACTTGTGTGCTTGAGTCAACCTTAGTTGCTCCATCTCAGAAGACTCCCCTGGCAGAATATCACAGTAATTCCCATTATCCAGATTCTTTCTAGGCTTGGACCATATTAAACCTAGGGGAGAATCGATTTCTTCAAGATAGATCGGAGTCTAGTAGGTATTCTTAGGTTAAGGACCTGTTGACGACAATTTGCTAGGTTGCGAGACCCTGGTCTTGTATTGAGATGGTCGGTGAGATATTGCTTCAGGATTGGTCAGGCAATTCGTTGATGGATTGATCCTTGGGCCTGTAGCAGGGTCCGGAGGAATAGACTTCTTTCCAAGGTTTTAATTTAGAAGACAAGTCATCAAATACTGCTTCAGAGTGTGCTATCATAGATACTTTGTTTTTCCTTATCAAAGGTTGTGTGTTAAACGGCCACAACGATTCCAAACTCCCCTTTATACTTAGAGAAAAACCTACACTTAAAAACTCTATCTAATATATGGAAACTTTCTATTTTTGGTTCTTCAGCAAATAAGTCAATTTTCCTTATCCTATAAGATTGATTGTTTTTTTCAATTTCTTTTTAAAATGACTTTTCAATAAATATTTTCTTTAATATTTCATTCCTTAACTTCTAATACTCTTGATTCACCATCTTGTACCGTACTTCATGTCGTTTTCTACGAACTACTTTAGCTCCACTTGGACCATACATTTTCATAGCCGAAACGAGAGGTTGTACAACGGTTGGGTAGGTTTCTCAGAACTAATTTGGTTTTTCTAAAAAACCGCAAGGAATGTAATTACAAAAAAGGGAGATATGATGTCTATGACATATAACTGGTCAGCTCAGGAGATAGATATGATTAATTTTTGGCTTAGGACACCTTAGTCCATGGAATTGGAATTCCTATGAGAAAGCTTGAGTTGTACGTATGCAAAAAGGAATCAATCCACCCAGTGGCAAGGCTGTAAAGGAGTAAGGGGTCAACTGACCCCTATCAATTTTCAGATTTTTTTTTTTAATATAAGCCTATAACTGTAGACTTTGAAGGTTTGACCGTCTTGTTTTTTATGAAATCTCTAAAAAAATTATATGTATATGACTTTGACCCCATTGAATTTTGTTTCTACCTCCGCCACATAATCCACCTAGAGCATGAAAAAAAAATCCACAGAGTATGTCTGATCTCAGACTGTTTTTTTTTGTTTCCGTACAAAACACATGTTTTTTTTGATATTTTTAAATTACAAGTAATCAAGGGAAATTTTCCAATAAAAAATACTGTCGCCATGTAAAAATTTTAAGTGTTCTTGTCATTTTTGGGTGATGGGAATTTGTGTTTACTTACAACTACACTCAAAAATCTATAAATTAATATTCGATAAATTAAGAAATACTATACATTAATATTTTTCCGGTTCCAAATTAGGATAGTTTAAAATATGACATCAATCGATAAAATAATAAGATAATTTAAAAAAAAAAATAATATATAAATATATGGTTCCATAAAAATTATGAATTAATAATTTATATGTATACATATTTTATATAATTATGTATACATATATTTGTTTGTTTTACATTCATAATGAGTTTGTCTTTATATAAATCATTACATTGTTTGTTTTATATTTATAATAAATTTATCTTTATATTTTTTAATATTTAATATATTTTATTGAGATTTAGTAAAATTATATCTAAAACCATATTTAATTATATAAAATGTGTTTTATATACACCAAATAATAGAATAAACCAAAATAAATGTCAATTTCAAAAAACAATTTTAAATTATATAAAATGTGTTTTATATACAAAACAAATATTTTTCTTATTTTAGAAAACAACTATATCTGAAAATATAAAATTTAAATAAGAAAACTTTTTATAAATTAATAAATCTGTAAATTTATAATATATCATAGTTCTAAAATTATTAATTTATAGAGTTTTTACTGTAATATTTAGTTCTTATACTTTTTTTGTAACAGTTCTTATACTTACACAATTAAAGTTAAAAACAAATTCTGATGTTATTTTCAATAGTTTTTACGTTAGATAAGAGGTAAATATCGGATAAAACCTCTCTCTTCTTTTCACCTCTCAATCAACCGTGGATCGGCTATTTTCGTTATCGTAGTCAAGGTTTTCTCTTTAGGCATGTCTTGGTTCACCAGTGAGCCCAAAGTCAGCATCACATCCCCCCTTCCTCCTCCTCCCTCTTTCTTTTTTGTTTAATCGATTGCAATTCGCCTTGTTCTTTCCGCTGGCAAAAACCTAAATTACTACGCGGCAGAACAAGCTTTTCATCGCCGGTGGTGACCATTAGTTATTATCCATTCATTTTTCCTACATCAAGCTTTCTCCTTTGCCGGAAATTGAAGCTTTGGGTTTTGACGCCCTCTTTATTTTACTATTTTGTGTCTGTTTTGTTGATATGCATGGACTAGAAGGGTTGATTTGCTTAAAATTCTAGTTTTACAATGTAATAGACCGATTTCATTTAGATTTTTGAGATCTCTTTATTTTTTTTTGTTTCGTCCGATTCCTATGAAACTCATAGTATGTACTTATGTATTTGTTAATGGAAATATTTTCAAATGTAAAAGAAACTGATTATGAATAATTAACATATATACTTCTATTATAGTTAGAGAATGATAGGAGGAGACAGAGAATGGAAGAAGCCTTCACCTCAGGGCCTGCTCAATATTATTGGAGGCTTTTGGGCAAACACATTTTTTAAGGCTCCTTATTATTAAAAAAAAATTGGGCTTTATATTACCCAATTTTTTTTAACCATATAATTATTAACTTTATTATTTTTTGGATATTAATAAAATTAATTTTATATAAAATAACTTATGTGTATTTTTATTTGAGTTTTTATTAAATTTAGTATGTATATATTGTAATATTGTATAAATTTAAATTTAATAAAATATATATGAATAAAAAGTAAAAAAAAAAATTAAAATGGAGTGGACCCCGAGACGGTCGTACTGGCCACCTCCCATACTAAGCCGGCCCTGCTTCACCTTAGCCTATATCTATGAGATGGGATATGAAACAATGTAAATTTGTGTTCTATATCTCCTCATATATCAGATACAAGAATGGTTGGTTTCCTACCAAATCCTAGATTAGTGACCTACAAGAAGCAAGATACGAAAAAAAACTAAAAGATAGTGTTTATGGTTTCCTTTACCCTCACTGGTTACTAGGGTGATGATTGTTTCTAGCTTCTAGGATGGTTTTTG
>JABAYD010028370.1:0-10403 GCA_014822095.1 Diplotaxis tenuifolia | reverse complement strand
GATTCGGATTCTTCATTGGAGACCCAGGTACAAAGTTTGAGTTTTTTATATTTATCAGTGTTAAATTCACTATGTTTGCTGTTTCAAGCTATGTTGAGGTAGCTATAATTTTTAGATTGTATGTTGTGTATGCAAGTGTTTATCTCATACTCTTAGCTGGCTTGTGTTCTTGGCCTGCAAGGGGT
This sequence comes from Diplotaxis tenuifolia, assembly GCA_014822095.1. Taxonomy (NCBI): domain Eukaryota; kingdom Viridiplantae; phylum Streptophyta; class Magnoliopsida; order Brassicales; family Brassicaceae; genus Diplotaxis; species Diplotaxis tenuifolia. The sequence goes on along the minus strand of JABAYD010028370.1, from coordinate 10,218 downwards.
CAGAAGGACTTCTTAGAAGGCCTGGTGATCGTATACTACTCGATAAGATGTACAATGGTCGTCTTCTTCCCAATTCATGAGCAGGTATAGGTCTGTTTATGAGTTAAAAGCTTGATGGGAACAAATGTGTTACTCTTTCTGATCTTTCAACCTATTGAAATTATCTGCTTTCAAGAACATGTTTTTTGTCATGCTACTAGCTTTGCGTTCTAAACATTTTCTTCTTCGTCAACCTTCCCTCCATCTGAGAAACTTGTTTCAAGTGTTATCAGGAACGAGATCAACTTTACAGGATCTAGAGAGTTGAGAGTACAGAACTACTTAGCAACTTGTAAGATTAACGAGCTACACCGGTACTTGAAAAATGCCATTCAATAACTCAGATAAAACAATTCATCACATTTGTATAAACATGAACATTCACAGCACTTGATAGTTAAGGACCCTTAGTTTAATAACTTAGCATTGGAGGACTAAAAATTATGTGGTTCTTAGCATAAACTCTTAACTTACTTTTAATACTAAAATATTAATTAAGATCTCATTTAGGGTTATTGCAATGAACATGCTCTAACTTGTTGCGGTGCTTACAAGCAAAGAAACATCAAATCACTTTTTACTTCACATGATCTAATTATACACATAATTTAATATATATAACTATAGAGACATATATCTTATCTACACATCTCACCACCATTACATGACTTATTTAGCTACAATTTCTTTCCTTAAAAGCTTATTTAGAGAACTCCTTAACATACAAAAACTAATTTGAATGCTTATATAACATTTTAAGATTATACATATATTTATATATATAACACAAAACTAGTTTCTAAGGAGATGGGCCCTTGTCTCCTTATTTTTCTTTTGCTCAGTCCCATCACCATTCCCTTGAAACCATTCTTACTTCCTCTCCTCTGTTTTGGCAAACCTTCCTCGGATCCTTGGTTGGCTATCTGCAAGAGCTTTCCTACAAGCATACTGACACCAAACCAAACAAAAACAATCTTGAGTTACTTCTAAAAAATGATTAGTTCTCAATCAGTTAAATGTCTTGTTTGTATACCTTGATTTTGCGTCCAAAGTTTCTCCTGCTCTTCTTGTTCCTGTATCTTGAAAGCTTCTCACGACGATCCTCAGAAGTACAGCTCACAATAATCCTATCTAATGGAGATTGAGCTGGACCAGTCCCAAGTTTCTGCTCATCAAGAAAACAAAAAGATACACTCATATCAGACTATTCATATTAATATAATGTCTAAAAGGGATTTAACAAAACAAAGGCTCACATAAATGCTCAAACCTGTATGTCACCTTCACTAAAGGCTCGTCGCATCCCATAGGCAGAACCAAAGTCTAACTGATCAAAATCAGGCAAGTTCTGAATCACAACAGCTTCTTGTTGTGCATGTGACCAATCCATAGAGCTCAAATTCCCCGAGCTTGCGCTCTTCTGCATATCCTGGTTCTCATCTATAGCCGTCACCACAGAGACGTTCTTGATGTCTGAAACATCAGAGACGTTCTTGACATCTAACACATGAGAGATGTTCTTGATGTCTAAAACATCAGAGAATGTAGACTCCATAGCGGACTTCATCATGAGATCTTGCTCACATTCATAGAAAGCTTTGTCAAGAAGCTGCTGACCAGTCTGCAACGATCCAAGATCCAAATCAGGGAGTTCACAAAGCCCTTGCGAAGAGTCTTCACCGCAAGAGATCATGGTTAAAGCAGCTGAGAGTGGATCAACGGCTAAGATTGGTTCATCAGGAATTGGATCAGGAGCTTTGAACAGCTCTCCTTCTTCTCCGATATCATACTTATGCATGTTAGATGACTCGGCAAAAGCGTTGTTCTGAAAAAAAAAAGAAGGGTCACAATCACAAAGTAACATCAGAATCAAAGATCACAACACAAAACAGAACAGAACATAGTTCGAGACATTGAGACAGTAAAGCACGGATCTTTTTGGGAGTGGGAAGGGTATTAACGAATCTTTTTATCTTTAGTGGAGCCAATAAAATTAACTCATTTCTTGTTAAGGGTTAAAGAACAAGTCTTGAAGAGCACGGAATCTCTCATGTTCCAGAAATTGTGGAATCTCATGTGAAAAAAGAAACAATTCTCATAAACAAAAAGGGTTTCTTTGGTTTTCCCGAGAAAACTACCTTTTTCTCTCACGGGCAAAATAAAGAACTGGCTTTTTGCTGCACAAGAAGATTCTGTTTTATCAAAAAGATTCTGCTTTTTCTTCTGTCCAAAAAAAAAAGCTCTAATTTTTTTTCCTACTCAAGTTTCTCAGCAGCAGCCAAAACACACTTGTGGTCAGGTCAGCAGAACAAAAATATCTCATCAAGTGGCCACACAGCCACTAAACAGTTCACACCACAAGTTTTTTTTTGTCTCTGGAAAATTCAACTTCACTAGTAGACAAATTTGCTTTTCTCATCTTCTTAACACTTCAAAAGAGAGGACGAAAGAAAAAGAAAGATTGATTACATCAAAAAGACCAAAACCCTATCAGAATCTTCTTAGGAAAACACAAAAATATATAAAACCAACCAAGAAAAAAAAGTAGAGTCATCACAAGTAAAAGAATAAGAAGATGGGTGTATTCAAGTGCAGTGACATAGAGGGTTATAATGGAAAAATTAAAACTCTAACCATGTCATCATCGGATAGCTTGTATGATTTGAAGAAGTCTTCAAAATGCTGAATATCCGGAGAACAGTTTTGCATGTAATGGAGCATTAACCCTGAATCTGCATACATTTTGTGTTCTTGCTCTTTTGTTAGAGAAAGTTCTGGAGTTAGGAAATACTTTTCTTGCAGAGATAGGAGAGGAGAAAGTGAACATAAGAAAGCAGAGCCCAAGTTGAGATTATTGAGAGGAAACCCAGAGAGAAAAAGCTTGGTACTTTGCTCTCCTCTTTGCCCTTTTAATGATAGAGAGAGGCTTATTACATTTATATTTGTATATTGGTGGTAATGTGGACACACTAGAGTTAAAAGCCCATTACTATTATTTTATTGAAAGTATATAATTTTACTTTATTTTTCAGCATAATAGAAAACAAACAAAAAGGTGTCCACATAACATATAAATGTCTTTTGTAGTGTATCAGAACCTTTTATTTTAGTGTTGTAATCTGTATGACTTTTAAGTTCTAACTGTTAACCATGGAGAAAAAGTTCTGACTTGGTCAGTAGTAAACAATTGTTTATGTAATGATTTCATTGTTTTCATCAATACATTTTATTTTTTCCCGGTTAGTTTTTATCTCCGGTCTAATGATGGATCTACTGATAAGAAAAATCCATTTGATTACCACAACTATTTGTAGAAAACGTGTACTGTCTTCACCTTAGTTAATATACTCTTGTGACATAATGCATATAAATTCGGAAAGTTGCGTATTATTGATTATTCTCTACTTTAGAGTATATTATCAAGAAGTAATCACTTTTGTAAGATTAGTTTTTTTTTTTGACGGCATTGTAAGATTAGTTAAGAAAACATTTCAGACTTTTATTATTGAGAAAACTTTTAAAATGAAAAAGAATTTAAACAAACTAGAAGAAAAAAATTCACTTAATTAGAACCATCTCCAATGTATTTTGTTTTTAAAAATAGAGATATGCTTCTAAGCATTACAAATATATATATATATTTTTTAGCATTTACAGTTAAAAATATTCAGTTCTATAATGCGGAGAAACATGACGATTGGTGGAATCGAACCTCAAATGATAAATCACCTCTTCTATATATATATATATATATATTTAACCACTTGACTAAAAACATTTCTTCGATTTTAAAATTTTTAATTTACCAATTATATATGAGTATATAATTTTTACCAAAAAAGAGAAGTTATATACAATATAAACTCTATAAAGTAATACTTAATAAATTAATATGTCTCTGATCTCAAATTGATTTGGTTCAAACTATGACGCTAAAAATCATACGTTAATAATTTTTAGAAAATATTATGTAAATACGTTTTAATTCTAATTAAAATTAATAGTTTTATGTATATATTTTATATAGATACAAACAAACTACTATGTAGTCTATATTATTATTTTTATATTCACAATGAAAATACTTGTACATTTTCTTAATATTTAATATATTTTAATGAAATTTAATAAATTATATTTAAATTTCATGTAACATATTTTACATACACCAAGTAACATAATAAAACCAATATAAATGTCGAATTTCAAAAGAATAATTAATGTACATAAAAAAATTAAATATTTTCTTATTTTAGAAAAAAATATTTTAAATTAATAAGATTATAATATTTTATTAATTTACTGAGATTTTACTATATGTAAACATGCAATTAGAACAGATGACGCGCACGACGACGTGCAAGGAAAATTCATAACCGTACTCCTTGTCAATTTATCACATGACGTTTTATATTCCATTTTTTTCAATCACATGCTTCCTTTTCTTTTCAACAAAATGACTGTTGACAACTGTACAAAAAAATATACTCTCAAACGCGCTTATCTATTTAAATGACAACAACATAAACTTTTGAGTTTAAGAATTTTGGTGAGAAAGTAAGTCAATGTGGTCTATATATTTAATGTGATTTTAAATTGACTCAAAACTGAATTTTAAAAACATAGAAATTAATTAACTAAAACTATAAAATTCATATAACAGTTGTTTTTTGCTAATCAAAATTTTATCTAACTTTTGTTTTTAGAAAATGTCAATTTTTTACTGAGATAAGAATGTAAATTTAAAAATAAAAATTTTGATAATCGATAAGATGCAATTATAGCCTTGATTGGAACCGATTTTATGTGGTGTGTTCCATGTGGTTCTGCAACCATTCTTGATTTTACCATTTAGAAATAAATAAATCACAGGCATTAAACAATGAAAGAAAGAAATATGCCGTCAAAAAAAAAAGAAAGAAATATATATATATATTTTTTTGACATCAAAATACAGATTCATATAGACCCTGCAAATCAAACCGGAAGCTCCGTATCCATGTGAACAACGAACGACGTCTGAGACCTAGCACTCCGTGCAAGACTATCCGCCTGTGTGTTCAGTGTTCGTGGTACATAGATCAAATTAGAGCTGGTGAAACATTCTTGAAGCTTCTTGATATCATAGAGGTAACTTGCAAACGCTGGCCACTCCTCTGGTTCCGAAACCATCTTCACCAATTGAGAACAATCTGTTGCAAACGTAACCTGAAACTGACGTAAATTTCTCATACTTTCCATCGTCCAAATGAGTGCTTCCATTTCTGAGTGAAGGGGTGACATGCTGGCTCTAACATTTCTTGCACCCATTAAACCCACAAAACCTTGCAGAGTACTATACCAGCCTTGTCCATCAAACTTATCAAATGCTTTCCATGATCCATCCACAAAACACCAACGTCCTGGGATGATAGGTAGAGAATCCACTACTGGATTTTGCGTTTCCCCCTGCTCCACCTTTACCTGTGCCTCTTTCCACAAAGTTGATTCTGTTTCTGCCACCATCAGTGTATCCTTAGGCTCAACATCCAGATTGGTTTCACTAGTTTTTAGTTTTAGTTTTTGGTTTTTAGATTTTAGTTTCTGCTTTTAGTTTTTAATTTTAGATTTTAGTTTTGAATCTCAGCTTTCGGTTTTAGTTTTTAGATTTTAATTTTTGTTTTTGATTTTTATGTATCTTCTTAAATTGTAGAGAATCACTATTATATGAATATATTGTTATAAAATAATAAAATAATAAACAGTTAAAAATTACTATTAAATTTATCAAAATAGAGTGGTTATTATTTAAAATAAAAACACATTAATATAGTATTTTATTTGTAAGTATTATACTAAAATAAATTATAAAACATCTATAAATTATAAAAAAAATTGAAAATTTTATAACTGTTTTTAAATTTTCTTATATAAAATATTTTTATTTTAAAAAATTTAATGGTTATTTTTAAATAATATGATATACTGTATTAATAAAATATTTGAGTTTTTTTTTATAATTTTTAGTTATTGTTTATGTGTCTATTAATTATTACAATTATTCATTGATTTTTTATATAGATTAATAACTAACTATTTGCAACTAATCTACCAAAATTGTATGGGTAGTTTATTCTATGAAATATTATATATTTAATTAAAATCTATATTTCTATAGAAAAAAAAACTGAAATTCGTTTTTTGTATGAAAAACCCACAAAAATAGGGTTTTGGCTTTTCTTCACAAATTGGTTAAAATTTTGAACAAACTAGTTTCCCTAAATTTTAGGAAATCCATTTGTCTAAAAACTTGATTGGTAAATAAAATAGTTTTTAGAAAACAAAAAAAAGTAAAAGCTAAAACTTGATTGGAAGAAAATTGGTTTTTAGAAAAACAAAAGCCAAAAACAAAAACAAAAACTACAAACAATCATCCTCTAAGCCACTGCAATATTAGAAAGAAAACCGCATGCTCACACAGGAATTAGTTTGTTTATGACACTAACTTTTTATTTTGTAAAAAAATGAGAAATATTTAAAATCTTATATTGAATTATAAAAAATCTAAAATCTCATTTTGGTCACTCTTAATATTAAAATCGTCAAAATTTATTAATTGTTATATTTGTACCATACTATTATTGTTTTAACTTGTGGTGACCACTTAAGCTATGTTTCATAAGACTATTTCTTCTATCCATTTAGCGTTAATTATATTTGTTCGGCTTGATTTGACTTGCTTACTATAATCCGTTTGCTATATTTCTACATTAAAAAAATTTAAACAGTTAAGTAATTACAAGAATTAAATTCAAACTATATAGTACATATAGTAACAAGAATAAAATAGAATTATAGTAAATCATATGGGATTGGGATAGATAAGAGCTGCCAAGTTGAATAAACATTAAAAAGCTACTGATGTTGATTAGTTTAGATTTATGTCAATCTTTGTTTTACTTGTATTTTTGAGATTATTAGACTTTGCATTGTTTGCTTTTGCTTTTGTTAAATAAGAGCATTCAACTATTTTTAATGGTTTCTCTCACTTTTCTTCCCAAGTGTTTTTTTTTTCACTTTTCATTTATTTCTAATAATTTTTTATTACATTTAAAATTACATTAACTTATTTAAAATCTTAACTAAAATTTAACTTTATTAAAATAAAATAGTTTCTACTGAGCAAGGTTTGGATAATACAAGAATCTGCTATGTTGATGGGTCTTGGCGTGGTGAGGATATTTTCCCTGGACAAAGATAGTATTGTTAAAAGCCAGGATCAAATGAAGTAATGATGGGAGTGATGGACCTTCGACATAGTCTCTCACCTTTACATGCTGAATGTGAAAATTTGATATGGACAATGAAATTCATGAAAACCCTCGAGTTCTTTGAAGTATTTTTTGCTACGTATTGTACGAATGACCAGCATTTTCTGCACAATGGCAGAATTTAAACGCAGTAAGACTTTTTTTCCTCATTTCCAGATTTGACACATACCAAAAATACAAAATACTATGACGGACAAACTTACATGTGGTGCGAAGAGTTCTCTTTCAACTAGGTTTTATGTCGGTTCTACCTCTCTGATTTGACTTTCCAAATCAACATGGATCTTTTAGTTTAGTTTAGTTCTGTTGTTGTAAAAAAAAACTAGTTTCTACATTAAGAAATGTACATAACCACATTAAGAAAACAGTAGAATTGTATTTAAACAGTACTAACTAGATTTTGACCCACACAACCGCGCGGATGTTTATTTTCACTTTTATATACATAAATATTTATTTTAGAACATAAGTGGTAAATATTTTTAACGTTAATCATATAATTAAATGTTTATATAACTATTTCAAATACAATAATTTTATAATTTACATGTTATATCAATCAATTGTTAAAACTGTATGAATTTGTCACTTTTTATTATATAACTATCTTATTGTATTTGTATTTAGTTATTAAACGAGTTAATATAATCATGAGAAAACCTATTTGAAAATTATGTTATATTTGATTTATGGTAAATTCTGATCCGACATTCAAAGCTGGTTTTCTTTTGCCAATATTTTATGTTTATTCATTTTAGATAATATATTATTGTATATAGAAAAGTCTGAGATATGTTAATTTTAGACATGTATTATATAGTTTGCTAATTTTAAGTGGTTATGTCATCATATTATATTTTTAAAATAAATAATTTATATTTATGAAAATAAAATTTTAAAATTTATAAATCTAATATACTTTTATCATATTTAGTTCAATATAATAATTGCCTTTTAACATGATGATTATTATTATGAAGTAAATCAAATAGGATATAATTTAAAATTTTGATTTTATAATGATAATATAAAATAAATTAACTTATTGTAAAATATTTTTACACAAATTTATTATTATAAATAAATTTAATATATAGGAAATGAAAAGATATCATGATTAAAGTAGTTATAAATTTTTTATATTATTATCTTTAATGAAATACATGTTAATTTATATATATGTATTATATAGTTTGCTAATGTTAACCCGTCTTACCAACACATTAGATTTTATTTTTTGAACATAAATATTTTATACTTACTAAAATAAAATACACAAATTTATCATTATAATACAATTTTAGTATATTTAGCTTAATATAATAATTTAGTATGATTTATTATGATTATATATATGATATAATTTTTATTTTATAAACTTGACTGAATATATTAATGTATAATAATATTTCAAACTAATTTCCAAATTAGTGAAAAGATTTAAAGATATATCAAAAATGAAGATCTTATAAAAATCTTTTGAAACATATTTGTTAGAATTTAAATAAATATATTTATATTTAAAATGAAATGATATCAAAATATATTATGATTAAATTATTTTAAAAATTATATATTTATTAATCTTAATGAAATACATATAGTAAAAGTTTCTAGTGATGGTCCATTTTCAAACTAAATCACACATGATTCAATGTCATAACTTCTGTTTTAATATATAACATACGACGTCTTTTCATTAATAATCAATTAAGTATGTTTTATGCCGAGTTAAGTTCGTATGTGTTTTTTTAGTTTTGTATTATTTATATGATTCACAAAAAGTATTATTTATACATTTTTAGTGCTACTGTCTATTTTTTATTTATATATATAATTATTAAATTATAATTTTATATTAAAATATTTAGTTAACGTGTTGTTGATAATTGTGTTTTTTTAAAAAATTAATAATTACACACTTTATAGATAAAATTATTTTAAAATAATATTTTATGTAAATATTTTGTTTATGCGTAAAATAAATTTTATAAAATATTTTAGAGATTATTCTGTAAATAAAAAAGTTCAAGATCAAAATAAGTTTTAGCATAGTCTTCTTTTAAATATGATGTAACACTATTTATAAACTAATTTTCTCTTGAAATAATAAAATTACTTTCTTCATTTTGATATTTTTCTTCATTATAATAAACTATTGTAAATGCCCTAAATAATGGTAAATATCAGAGTATCTTCAAAATATTAAAATGTTGACATATAGTTAGATAACTATTTTTTCCTTAAAAGCTAATGATTTACCACAAGTGTAATGATAGTCTATCATAAAGAGATAAGAATTTTGAAAGAAGGGAGATGCTTTATTTTCTTTCATATTTTTTATTAAATTCAATAGTGTTAATGGTGAAATACCATATGAGATACCACTACTAATGGTGACCTAACACCATTTCTAAGGTTTTTATTCCTTTTCATAAAACAATTAAACTAAGTATAATTGTATAAGTTTGTAATTTAATTCGGTAACTTCTATCATTTCATAATAAATTTATTACAAGTTCTTATTTATTTCTAACAATAATCTTATTTTATATTATATTCATCTATATTATTAAAACTCAAGTACAAAATTGGAGTGTTTGGAAATTTGAATAGGACTATGAAAATAATTTGGAGTGTTTGGAAACATGTATTATAGTTTTTAATGGGCTTATGTTATTAAAAAAATTGAAAATCCATCATATTATAAGAAACTATCAATCTGGGTCAGTTTTAAAATATACGAAAAATGAGTCAATCTAATTGCCTAAACTTTTATTTTCTAAACTAACCATAAAATAAAATTTAAACTTTATATACATATTTCAAATCAAATAATAATTCAAAGTTGATTTATATCAAAAGTTGA
>JABAYD010028367.1:0-16095 GCA_014822095.1 Diplotaxis tenuifolia | reverse complement strand
ATCGCTTTCTTCCTCACAGCCTCCTTCTGATGATTCAACAAATCCACAACCTGATTCAAAACCGCCGGGATCGTCTCCTCATTAATCAACCTACACACCGCGTTAAGCGCGGCGCAAACAACCAGGTAGTTATCGGACCTTAGATCCTTCTGAATCGTGTTAACGATAAGGATGATGAGATCATGATCCTCGTCGAGGAAGAGCGTAACGGCTAAGTATCCGGTACGTTTGAGGAGGAGGTTGTCATCGTGAGTCATCTTGACGGCGTGGATGTAACCGAAGGAGGCGTCGTGGCCTAACATCTCGATGTAGACGAGGCGGATGATGTACTCTTTCATCTTTCGTTTGGGGATGTCTGGCTCTAGGAGCTTGCGTTTGAGTATGTCGATCTCGCTGAGGACGATTCGGTCTTCCTCGGCTTTGGATCGTGCCTCGCCGATGGATTTGACCAGATCCAGAAACTCTTTCGACTGGCCGAAGCCTCCTTGTGACCCCATCGCTAGCTCTCTCCCGATTGTCTTTAGCTGCTCCATTTATCTGATCGGTTTAACGACGGTGATTGGATTAGGATTCTTCCGATCAGAGAAGTTTCGACGTGAGCGTTCGGTGAGCTCAGCTCAGATCTGGAAGGTGGAAAAAAAAAGTGGAAAATAGTTTTTTTTTTTTTTGGTCAAGTGAAATAATTTTTTTTCTTATGGTTAGTAACTGAGAGAGTTCTGTCGTCTTTTGCTCTCAATAGCCAAACCAGGTGGTCTTTCGATAGCCAAATCAACACAGCCTATATTAACCAGAATTTGACTTTTATTTTACAAACCAACAAGAAAACGATTGATTCGTCTTTTGATTTTTTTCCTTTCTCTATTACATGTTTTATTTAATCTTGTTATATCTGAATTTAGTTGCAACTAGTTCATAATCATCATCTTACAGTGCATTTTGCTTTTTTTTTTTTGCTTTTGCACGTTTTATATATGAAGGTTTATTATAAGTTTTAGTTGCAACTAGTTAGAAATCATCTAATTAAAGTGCAATTTCTTCTATGCATGTTCAAGAATCTTTTTTAGTTCTTGTATATCTGAGTTTAAATACAACTAGTTTCGTAATCATCATTAGGGTAAAGTGTAACTGTTTTTTACATGATTTCTGAATCTTCTCATATCTGAATAAATTGCATCAACAGTTGCAAAATCGTCAGCTTTAGTAACGCAAATAATTTAGGCATAATTAAAAGTTTGTAAGAGTACATAACAGCTAAGGTAAAAAGCCATGACATAACATAAGACAGGGAGGCTAAGAACTCCGGCACCGATCAATTAGACCTTTTCCTAAATTATTATCATGTTTGTTTCTCCTTCTCTAGCTCTAACTTACTCGATTAATTTATCCAATAGTTTATGTGCTTAAATTTCTTTTGTCAATAAATCAATGTGGATTTGAAGTTGGTATGTGCATCCATATGAAAAGAATTACAAGTAACAGTGTTCCTGAATTTGATTCGACGTGGTACGTTATAGAAATAACGAAATGCATACTAAAAAGTGCAAGAAATACTTCTTACAAAGAAAATACAAAAAAAAAATTTTTTTCCAAAAAATAATTTTGTTGATAGTATTATTATTATTATGAAATATCATGTGTGATATTTTGAAAAATTATATATAACTGTGGTATTTGGAAAGATCATGGCAGGTGTCCATGGATGTATGAATGGTAGGCCGTAATCGAAGATCAATGTAGAGCTAACAACATATGTCTTATTGAATTTGAGTAGCAGATTATGTATATATTATACTCTTTCTAACTCGATACGCATGCACGACCATTTATATGGTTTTATTCCTACACATATATATAATTAGATGATCATATAGTTGAGGTGTATCTCCGATCTCTATTCAGTATAACTAAGCGTAGAAACTATAAGTAGAAGAATCCGCGATGATGTTTCTCATTCCTCCAATTGTTGACGCCAAAATTATGCACACTCCCACCATAATGGTTATCTGCTCGATACAACCAAAAATATAAATTAATTGTTTATCTTCAAAAGATTTAAGATTATAATCGAAGTTTAAAAAAACGTTTAAGATTATATATATTAATGAAAAAAGAGGATGATACTACAGATATTTACCCAATTGACCAACCACGTGATGCTGAATCTCTTTGGTTTCTTGATGATAAGCCACATGATACTTGGGAGCTACGGCATCATACAGGCAAAGATCATTAGTGATTTGTCTTCGAAAACAACAATGCACACACATAAGACCATCCTCATCCTTCATATCTTAGAGCGTATATTGAAAGGGACACGATTTTCCACAAAACCAACATCATCCGTAGGCAAAAGAGTATGCGTATGTTTGATGTTTGTTGCACTATTTCGCGGGTTCCATGACACGTGGTAACCCGCAAGTGGTTATTTTTTAAGAAAAGAAATCAGATAAAAAAATAGAATATCCATGCGATAATAATGTTCAAAGAGTAAAAAATTAAGATGTATTTTGACATGCCGAAATTGTTGAAGAAGCTTACAAAGAAGGAAGTGGGTGCAAATCCAAAACCCCCAAAGAACCCTAGAAGATCTCCAAAGAAGGGGAAAGTCACTCCAGTAAACAACGTAAATGCTGCAATTCCAACCACAAAGATTCAATTGATAAATTAGATTCTTAAACTAGAAATATTATATAATTATCATGTTAAAATAAAAGTAAACTCTTACCGACAAAAGTAGTTCGAGTGAAAAACCTCAGAACAGCTCCATACTTAAAACCGAATTTAGTAACCATCATCCTCTCCAAAAGACCAAAGACAGGCATAGCAAACACTTGGTAGCTACCAATGACGTGAACAACAACCATGAGATTAGCAGAAGCAATAAGCCATGCTGGTCTCTGTAGATTTATAAGCACATTGTCATCTACATCTTGTCCAAAGGCCCAATAGCAGATTAGAGCCACGGGGAAATAGCAAATGGCGTTGACAAAGTAAGCTCCCATAACTCCATGCCACATGGGCACTTTGGATGGCCTCTCAGGAGTTGAAGGCATTGTGGCTTGGATCTCTAGAGCCACGGCATGACCCGCGAAAGCGAATGAGATTTGACCTAAGGCATTGAAGATTCGGAACGTGAGATCACTTGGATTTGTCGACTTGTAACCGTAGCTCACGTCAGGTAATCTTCCATGTGAGATACTTCCTGCCCACGCTATCGTCGAGTAGCTACAGTACATGATATATATAAAAATATTTGATCAGACATGACATATAGTTTGTAACGCTCCATTTATATATCTAAAATATTATGTGCACCGTATAGATTGGTCTATACTCTAAGACTATAGCAATCGAGTTGTAAAACGTCTCTCATTTCTTTTCACTGTATGTTGAAAATGACAATATCCAATTAAAAACAAAAACTTCTAAACTTTTACGTCTGCTTTCGCAATATATATGAAATTTTGCATGTAAATTACTTCGTGTTACTTTTTTTTTTAATTACTTCGTGTTTAAACAAACTTATTAAATAATCAGCGCTAATTTAATCACTCAATAACCACACTAATTCTACTTATTGGTGTAAATTAATAATCAGTTTGTTTTCAATATATATATAATATTAGACTTAACATTTCTATAGTCCAAGGCCTGTATAAATGGTATAGTTCTAAGTTTCTAACAATTTTATAACAATACGTTAATGTATTTCATGTCGTTTTCCCAAAAAAATTTAAGAAAAAAAAACATAATATTCTAACAATATTGTACAGTATTGTATCAGAATGGTAAACGAAAACGTGATGGTGCAAGGTGTGATGGAGAGTGACCTGAGGGACATGACGGCAGCAGCCAAGGAGACACCGGCGACGGAGTTGAAGTTAGGGAGCTGAGAGAGGAGGAAATGGACCCCACCGAAGGCTAGGATCCAGTACGTCTGTCGCACGGGAGTGCAGGTGGGACACATGATATCCACAAAATTCTTTACGCACTTGCCACCAGTGACCATGTAAACTATGCAGCACCCGACCTGGACGATGAGCTGTTGCGGGAGGACGATCCATGGGCCGAGTTTTGGGCCGAAAGCGTACCGACCTAGATCGATATACCGGTCAAACCGGTTTCCAGGTACGCACTCATGGAGCTGTACCATCTGCCACATCGTGTTTAGGGTCAGTCCCCATGTCAGTGCCAACATTAATGTCCCTGGTCCCCTGTTTTCACAACACATCAGTTAAATTTACTAACCAACAAAAACATACAATTGATTCGTCTTTTGTTGCTTTCTTTCATTTTACATGTTCTATTAATCTTCTTATCTTGGAATTTACTAGTTCATAATCATCATCTTAAAATCCATTTGCTTTTTTTTTTTTTTGCTTTTGCATGTTCTATGTATCTAAATCTTCTTTAAAAAAAACTTCTTATAATTTTAGTTGCAACTATTCAAAATCTTCATCTTAAAGTGATTTTTGTTTTCTTTTATGCATGTTGCAGAGTATCCTCAAGTGTAATCTTCTTATATCTGAGTTTAGTTAATTACAATTAGTTTCATAGTCATCAGCTTAAAATTAAGGTGTAATTTTTTGACATGTTCTTGAATCAATCTTCTTATATCTAAAATAAGTTTTAACAGTTGCAAACTTATCAGCCTAGTAACGAGCAATTTACGGGTTTTGACGTGAATTTTTATGTTTTTATTTTAAACAATTACAACTTATGAGCCTAGGCTAGAAATTCTGTGGTTAAAAACATAATTGAGGGTACAAAGTTTGTAGAAACAGTAAGAGTACCAGCCAAGGTAAGCCATGGCATAAGGGAGGCTAAGAACTCCGGCACCGATCATGGCAGTGACGGTGTGGAAGGTGGAGTACCACCACTTCGCTGGCCGTGATGTATCCCCAGCCGTCCATTTCTCGCTGGACTTCCGATCAGTTTCCTGCAAACACGTACGACTGATTAATAAGAGAAAAAAAAGAATGAAATGAGAAGGTGGCTGACTACGGATGGATGGATACCTTAGAAGGAGAAATGGGAGAAGTAGAGACCATTGTGTGTTTTTGCAGTGTAGTGAGATGGATATCAATTCCCTTAAAACATGGAGAACTCTGAGCTTTTAAAGTAGTGTTTTTGAGTTTTCATCTTGTCCAAATATAGTTTTTTTTTTTGTATGTAAGTAATATAAACAAATAAATGAATAAATAAAGTTAACATAAATTTCTTAAAGATCTTACCTAAATTAAATGAACCTGTTTGGCTTTTCTTTTATATTTTCCCGGCTTATTTTATATCAGGGATACTCACGTAAAGGAACTTTCATATTTTCGGCACTGTGATCATTTAAAGTTGTGAAGTTGATTGAATTTCGAAACGTGTATCGTTGTCAAATCCAAGAAATGCGTAAGAAATCAAAAGATCATTAAAATGTTACCCACAGTAACCAACAACACAGGCTCCAATAATATCATCTTCATATACTTGTTTTGACATTATTGTTTCTCATCCAATCAGTCGTCATATCTCATATTTGGAATAGCTACGCCATATATACAGAACATGCAGTGATGCAGATACACATCATACAAAACGAAATGTAATGCAACGACGATGCACTTTACGTTTTTGGTATGCCATGTACGTTTCATTTGATTCAATCCGTGACACACTCTCCCAAATAATTTGCACTATTTGCTATGTTGAAATATGTCTTGTCATTTCGAATTAGATATTAGGAGAATAAAACCTTTAAGAAAACTAAAGAATAATCCAGCCAACCAACATAGAGAATTAAAGCGTCTCCATTTCGAGGACTATTCAGCTTTTTAGGTTTTATATTTTATCAACTTGCATCTTTGCTTTTCCGTATCCCACTTAATGGTGCCACCATTACTCTTTTAGTCCAAGCTTGTGAGGATTAAAAAATACACCGAAAAAAGTTCAGTGCTGGCATTTTCTGTCACTAGACCAGCTTTTAAGAAAAGGGCCTTTGGTTTTGTTCCCATGATTCGATTGAGAGAAAATCTAATGGGTGCGGTGAATCGTATCGGGGCTTGAAAGTTGTAGTGTATTAACCATATTTTATCATTTTTTATGTGCCACGTGAATAAGACCCACCAATTCAGGTAAACTCACCTTGATTTTGGACAAGAGTGAGCTCAAGAGTGGACAAAAGAAGTCGTGTTTGTCTTCTTTAATTCAAAAAGGCAGTCGATTTCGTTTTAGTGCGCGTCATAGTTACTATGTCGTATCAAATATCAATCATTGAGTCTTCTTTCTTTTGTTTCTAGACAACTTATCAGTAATGTTGGTCTAGCCACTTATTTTAGGAATAGTACAAGTTCCAAACTCAAAATGATGAATTTAACGAAGCAAAGCAAAATGACATCTGACAATATAAAGTAATGTGAGCCACAAACTCATATACGATTAGAGGTGGAACATCAATTAAACCACCTAAAATTTAGGAAATGGAATGGACAACAATTTTTAAAAGGATAAAACCCTATCTAGAGAGATTAAAGTAAACGTAACTAGAGAGATTAAAATAACCGTAACTTCTAAGACTTGTTCGCTTTGTTTAAATTTCTACACGAGTTATTAAGCTTTGGTTTCCATCAAACTAGTACCAAACTCTATAAAATCCTAACAGTGTATCGGTTACATTTGTTTTAATGCATTAAGTTAATCAAAGATGTCGAAAAGGAAGAAAATGACTATAAGGCAACAATAGGAGAAGCATTTTGGATTTGTTACTTCAGATGGAGCTAGCTAAATTGTGATTTATGAGCAATTATTATTGCTAATTGGAATATAGGTTCTGTAACTCTCTAGAAGCTAAAGCAGATTTAAATGAAGATGGTTTAAAAGATGTATTGAAATCCTAGTTAGACAATAATATACAAATGAAATTAAAATCTAATCACAATTGATCCTTTATTTACTAGTCAATCTGATAAACACCGAGAGCTTGAGGACTAAACTATGAAAAGAAAAAAAGTTAAAAGACAAATCACACTAATATGTTTCTCTATAGAATAAAACAAAGTCATTTGTTAGCTTAGTTAATGATCATCAGACCCACATGAGGATGCCAATTTCAGGTAGAGGCAAATGACACGAACTAAACAATGATCTTCATCGAGTTGACCAAGAAGACGGAAATCATTTGTGTTTATATGATGAAACTAATTAGCAGAAAGTAAAAACCTGAAGAAGAGATATTAAGCTTTATCCCATGAAGCCAGCTCCTGGCATTGTTGGCTGCCCTCCACCACCACCACCACCTTGTTGTGATCTTCCAGGAGCTTGCGCAAAAGCTTGACCACCCATTACTCCTGACCCAACCATCTGTTGAGGCTGCTGCTGCTGCATCTGATCCAGTGGCGATCTTTGCTGCTGCATCTGATCCAGTGGCGATCTTTGTTGCTGCATCTGATCCAGTGGCGATCTTTGTTGCTGCATCTGGTTCAGAGGTGACGTCTGCTGCTGCTGCTGGTGATGATGTTGAAGCTGTGACAACTGGTGTTGTTGTTGCTGTTGCTGCTGATGATGTTGGAGCTGTGACATTTGATGCTGCTGCTGCTGCTGGAGTTGTGGCAGCTGTTGCTGTTGGTGGTGTTGTTGTTGTTGCTGCTGTTGCTGTTGATGCTGTTGCTGCTGGACCTGGTGCTGTTGCTGGATCTGTTGTTGCTGCTGCTGTTGGATCTGTTGCTGCTGGATCTGTTGTTGTTGGAGTTGCTGCTGTGGCTGATTTGGAATTTGTGGCTTAAACACAACCATATCCTGAACCATCACAGAAATTAAAAAAAAAAAACGATCATGTAACTTAAATCAAATCGATATGTCGAGACCATTGGTGCAAGATGGACTGGCTATACAGACTCCATTAGCATTCAGTTTGGAAAATAAAATACAAGAGCCACTAGACAATTGGATACATGTGAAGTGAAATCATCTGTAGACACCTTATTTAGTGCTTACTTACCCCTGGAAAAAGCATTCCAATTAAGCGGCAGGCTTTGTCAGAGACGGAGAGGAGCAGAGTCTGTGATGGTAGCTGGATGACTGCACACTGCATTTCAGAGGAATACAGAGTTATCTTATACAACACAAGAACTAAACGTGAAGATGTTAAAAGTATGAGGCTAACAATTACAAAAGGCTACAGGTGTAACGGTCGTAATGAGTAAAAAGAGAATAGCAAGCGATTAATCGATTCATGGAGAACAGGTGCAGTGCAAGTCCATATTTTTTTTGCAAGGAAGTCATTTTTAACATCTATGTCGGCCTCATATCTATTCAATCATTTTGTTATTAAATTTGAATAAACAAGTGAAATAAGTAGGAAAATGAGACATTTAGCGTAAAATATAAACAAAACTCACAAGCTTCTTATCCTGAAGTTGTCCTAAAAACCCATGTTGACTCATGGCCCGAAACACAAGGAAGTCAGCTTTGCCAACATATTGCCTGATACAAAGACATAACAAAAATTAGTGACAAGAATAAACAACATCCACTAATGCCATAGAAAGAGAGTATTACTTGTTATTCATATGATCCTGGGATATGAGCCGAACGATCTGCATAGTCGCTGGCCAATTGGCTGCCAACCTGGGGATACGTACAAAAAAAAAAAAAGAGAGAAAGCAGAGATCGTTTTAATAGCAACAAGCATATTTTAAGGAGTAGCCTGCAATTGAAACCTTTTATTCGCTTGAAAAGGGGTTACTAAGTAATGCAGTTATCCATATTCAAATTAGTTTAACTTACGAATCAGAGGCAGATGCACTTCGGTAACCCTGTCAAATATAAACAAAGATGTGGTTAAGCAAGGATGCGATCCCAGAAAATATATAAAGGGGGAAAAGGAGGCCATAGAGGTGACCGGTGCCCAAAACACACACCTCAAGTCTGGTGATAAGAACAGGTTGCCCTTGTCTTTGCCCAGATAAATTTCCCTATATGAATTTGAAAACGTAAGTTAGTTTAGTATAAGACCACCGCTATTTCAGGAGAGGGAGAGGCAAACCGACATTACCTCCCAGACTTTAACATATTTGGACTGAGAAGGCTGCATAGCTCCCGATGATGACTGTGGTAACTGCATATTAGGAGCTGAACTGTTACTACCACTAAGTTGTTGTATTCCTGATTGCACTTGTTGGCCAACTCCTGGAGTAGGCATCATTCCACCTGTTCCAGAGGAGACACTTCCTTGACCGAGACCACTCGTCATGTTCTGGTTCATGGAAATTCCGCTTTGCATCATC
The DNA here is from genome assembly GCA_014822095.1 of Diplotaxis tenuifolia. Lineage (NCBI taxonomy): Eukaryota > Viridiplantae > Streptophyta > Magnoliopsida > Brassicales > Brassicaceae > Diplotaxis > Diplotaxis tenuifolia. The sequence continues at coordinate 6,823 of JABAYD010028367.1, read as the reverse complement.
TGTGCTCCGGAATGACTTCCTTGATTCATCCCTTGCATTGGTTGAGAAACGCCAAGGTTTGACGTCGTTTGGGGACTAAAGGCATTATTCGGAGCTGGGTTTTGACCCGCTTGTTCAGTCCCCCCTAATGCACCCGAACCAGCCATTGAAGTAATTCCCTGCTGTCCAGACGAAAACGCAGTTTGTGAAGGAGGCAGAGATGTAGCCATTCCTGTTGATATCATATTGGACATATGCATTGCAACCGCACTTTGCCCAGACGAGGATGCACCCGCCAGAGCTGCAGAGCTCATGACTTGTCGAACTTGAGAAAGATTATTCAGCAGATTTACATTAGCTCCACCAGGAGGGCCAGTACGCAATTGTGGCGTTCCACCAACTACAGGCTTAATATCTGGTGGTGCATTCTCGGCTTTGGTGACCATTTCTTGAGAGACTGGCGATGCTGAAGATGTTTGAACTGAAGGAATTGCTTGTGTAGCAGGCCGAGCCACGGACGGGATGTGAGGAAAAGTTGGAACTGCTGCCATAGAAGATACAGTGCTAGGCTCCTGAATTTATTCCCAAAAATCCAATTAACAAGCTATAAATATATCAGATATGTAGATGGGATATGTGAACGTAAGATCGGATCAATTTATCTGAATCTAAAAAAGTATTCTTAAGTCTTATCAAGCAGCAAATAATAAATTACAGTCCATATGCGATTTATGTATAGCTTTTAAAAAATAAACTGGAATTAGTTATCGATAACGCAACCTCCTCCAACTGACTAAAAGGATCAAAACAGACTTACAACTTTCACAGTAGCAGAAGGAACTGGTCCGACAGAGCCTGGTTGCCGATTCATAATAGGTCCATTGCCTGAAAAAAAAACACACAAAAAGTGAACTTTACATAGAAAGAAGCAAGACAAACTATGAAAGACGCATCAAAAAGAACGCACGATAGTTCAACTAAAAGAAGGTCTTGGCCAAAAGAAAAACCTGATGGCACGGGAGCTTGAGGTTGGCCAGTGACAGGAACCGATGGAGCAACAGTGGTCCTGTCCACTTTCACAGGGCTTTGGATGGTCTGTGGCAAATTTGTAGCAGAATAACTTAAGGCAGCACGTGCCTCCACAAACTTCTCTGAGATTAGGACAAGATAGAATGGGTTCTTAACCGTGTCAATTGACAAGTCTGCACTTTGTGGATTGAGCTTTCCCTGCATTTAAAAAAGAAAAAATCTTAACATTTACTCATAAAGCTTCAAATTGTAGCACTGAGAGCTGGCTGACAAAACCATTTATGCAAGCTAAAAATCTAGTGAACTGAAGAAAGGTAGGCATGCAGTCTCACCACATTGTATATTGCTCTTATCTTTGGAAGCTGCTTTGGACACACAACAGACAATGAAACAGAGCACTGCACACCAATAGGGTAAGTTAGTGATTTCCATTTTTTTTTGAAAAAGGTAATTGTAGCGAGTCGTAATACTGTACATGGAGAATTCATAAAAAACCTACCCTAGAAAAATATGATGCCACTGTCTCGGCATCTGATAAACGACTTTCAGATTGTGCACCGCCATTTTCATTCCGTTCAGCATTTTGCAATTTTGGACGATATACAGGTGTTGGCAACGAGTAAGGGTTGCTGGCTGTGACTAGGATACAATGCCTTTTCATATCATTGCTTGGTGGTGCTTGGCCTGAAGGAGGAGAAAACATCTGCATCATGAAAGACAAAGGAAAATCATGAGGTTTGAGGATCTGAACATCGCTAACAGAATACAATGAAGCCACGGAAAAAAAAGGAAATAGTTTCACTAACAACCCAAAATAGTACAGTCGCTTGAAAGACAATGGCACAAATATATGTATTTCAAGTTGCTGCGTAGATTACTAAAGATCAAGTTTCCCACCATCAATGCTTCGGCAAGCCCTTCGGCAGTGGCAGCCTCACTGAAACCACCACCGGAAAATTGAATGTAGGAAAGCCAATGCAAGAAAACATCAACATCTTTTGTCCAGCCACTCCGTTGTACCAAGCACGCTAAGAAGAACGAAAATAATCAGAATTAAGAGAATAACGTGGAAAAGGCGCACAGTATAATGTTTTACTTGGATATCACAGTAATAGAGCGCAACACATACCAGAATATGAACCATGCGAATTGAAGATGACCAGTGACAGCTCAACATTAGAAACAGGGTTCCTCTGCAAGTTCAACAAATATACAAGACTCATCAACCATCGAATCATACATAAATCAACAGTCTACTTCCTCTTTTAACTTTTGTATGGCAATGATTTGACAGATACAGGGTTGTTTACCAAAATCGACATATAGAAAGTAATGTACAAACAGCAATACGAAACATGGAATCACTGTTAGCTCAAGAATGAAAACTTGAGTTTGCTGAAAAGAACGATGAGTCAGATACAGTACCTCTCCGTTTAACTCAGTGCCACAGAAAGACCTGAAGAAACACACAGAGAGCATTAGTTAAGACGCAAAACAATTTCGCATGCAAGATATATGCACTAGTGGCGGCTCTTGGAGATGCAATATACATTGCTTTCCTGAATATGCTTTGTAATCAAAAACATTATCCTCCTCACACAGAATCAATACGAAATTTAGGCTAACAGGTTCCTCTATATAAAGCATCAAGATTCACGGGGTGATTCACCAGGGCATAACACAAGGTTCGATCTACCTAAGGCCTGATTCAACTTCCGCACAAGATCAGAAACCCTAATTTGGAAGAAATCAAAAATCGAGGAGATAGAAAAGGTAACCTGATGATTTTCTCGAGATAGTCGGAGACGATGGTTTGCCAATAAGGACCCAAGGCTGCGGTGCCTTCAGCGACGACGATTAGCTGTTTCAACTCCGACGACATGATCGCAAGTCCTTCGAGAGATGTGAGGTGAATCGAAAGAAGAAGAAGATGCGATAAGACTCAGTCTCTATCCCGTGAATTTGTTTGATCTTCTTGTTAAGCGTTAACCCATTTACGATTTTTTAGGCAAGATTTGATCTGTGCTCCTTCTTTGAACGTTTCCTTTTACTCCTCCGGTAAAGGAGGAAATTATATAGAATGTTGAATTTTGGTTTGGTCATTCCAAATAAAAACTTTTTATTTTAAAAAGATTGAAAGACTTTCGTTCGAAATTTTGTTTCCCTTTCTTTACGAGATTTTTCTACACCGACCTCTCATTCAATTTTATTTAATTTGCTACTTACTATGTAAGGGGGATAGAAACATTGGTTAATTGTGTTTTATGACAGTTTTATATTACAACCACTAGAAGAAACACACAACACTACTTTCTTTGCTTCTCAATTCTTGTCATTTTCCCCAGAATTAAGCACATATTAGCTTTCCATTGAGGTACGAATCTTACATCTTCTATTTAGAAGAGAGTTATTACTTTGTATGACTAATTTTTCTTTTCTGAGCAAACCATGAGTTATATATTATAAAACTTAGAACCATTCTACAACGTTAGAAAGAGTTATATTATAAAACTTAGAACCATTCTACAACGTTAGAAAGATGAAAGAAAAAGCTACTTTAGTAATGAAGTCAGCTTCAACATTAGCAAAACACAAAACATGAAAAAAGATAGAGGTGTAAGAGCGTGTCAACAAACTGATCTAGTGAAAAACGCCTTTCAAAACCACTTTACGTTCTTGCGTCTTTAAAAACGAAATATAGTTATTAGCCGCTTTGACCGCTAATGCTTCAGCCACAAGAGTTGAAGAAACAAACGCTGGTGAGAAGAGAAATTTTTCAGCAATGGAAGGTAACCAACCAATTCTTCAGTTCTTTGTTGATGAGTGCAATTGGTATCAACGGAGGTGAAGATGAGGAGTAGACCACACACTGTGGTAAAAAAGACTTTTAACACTAGTTTGAGCCGTCTTCCAAACTCGTGTAACTTGCAGAATCTTAAGAACCAAAGCCACAAAAGTAGATACAAAGGAAACTCTATCCATCGAGACATTAACAACTAAAACCAAGAACCACAAGTTCAATATCACACACACAACTCGCATTCCAACCAATTTAACATAATAAATGTAAACGGAGAGAAAGGAGCTGTGATGAACATGGAGGACTATAACATGAGGGTAGAAAGGAAGGTTGGGACAAGATCTGAGAATAGACCCTTCCACGAGCCGACAAAGAGAGGACATGCACACAACAGGAAATAAGCGGCTATAGGCGAGTGAAGTCACCGGAGGACACATGAGGGTCACCACCACCATAAAGCGTCTGCCTGGTTGAACAAGGAAACTTTAAATCGTGTGAATGGTGTGTCAAAGCGAATGGTGTGTCAAAGTGAGTGGTGTGTCAAAGTGCAGAAGAACAAAGAGACGGCATAAAGCATCGAGAGGATCTAGTGGTTCCGGCGGGAAGAAAGCTCTGAACGACATCGCAGAAGGCGAACCAGGCGGCAGATCTGGTGGTTCTGGCGGGAAGAGAGCTCTGAACGGCTCCGTAAAAGGTGAACACGGCAGCAGATCAGGTGGTTCCGGCGGAGAGAGAACTTCAGACGGTACTAGAAAAGAAGACCACAGCGGCAGAGAGAGGGCTTCGAGCGACATCGGAGAATGCAGACGCGGTGGTGGATCTGGAGGTGGACGGAAACGCATTAGAGGAAGTAGCAGATGGAGTGACGAAGGAAGAGACACAATCATCACCATAGTCATGGCCGAGGAGAGCTGCTTCAAGAGGAGGAGGACCGATGGAGCCGGTGTTGAGAGATTCATCCGGAACGACGCACTTTGGATGCGTGTCTAAGAGAGAAAAATTAGGGCAAATTCTTCGTGTTTTTACTTTTAAAACAACGTATAACTAATTATTTAAATATATTAAAACAATGTGTTCTGTTATATAATTTATAAATAGTAATTCAATAAACAGAGTTACTGATGATTTAATTTTAAATATAGATTTATACCCGTGCTTTCAAAGCGTGAGATTATATTTTGTTTATAAAAAAATATTTAACGAATATTCTATTTTTTATACATACTTCATATGTTTTTAAGTGTTGTACATGTTTTTCATTTTTTTCTAATTGTTTTTATTTTAGTACCTGATATGTAATGTAAAATGAAATTATAATATATTATTAGTGAGTACATTAATTTATAATCATTTATATTTTACAGAATAACTTATGTAATATATAAAGTTGAATTTTGTTTTATAATTTTAGAGAAAATTATATATATATAATTATTTTAGAATGAGAGTATAATCATTCTGTTTATTTAACTTTCTTGCATTTGTTTTAATTTATGTTTCTACCAAAACAAAATAATCATATATCATGCTAGTAAAATTTTTGATATTCTTATAATACTTTGAGGATTTCTATGTTACTCAACCTATCTCATACTTAATAACCTTTGTATATTTAATAAAATAACCCGTAAAAATTACACATAAAATATTAACCATAAGTCGATATAATATACAAGTATGTTTAGTGCTGGTTTTTAGAATTAGAGCTGGATATTTTTAGTGCTGGTTTTTGGACATAAACATACTAAGTATAATAATTAAATCCTATGTGGTATTTAAAATCATAAAGACATAGACACACTAAATATAATAGTCAAATGAATGATATATCAAGTATATTCAATATTGTATAAGGGTTATGTGTATAAACTACAAATGCACATATAGTTTAAATTATGTATCATGTTTTAAATGATGTAAACATATTTTTCTACTTTTTACGAAACCTAAATCTATTAAACTAAAGTTCCCTAGTGCACGACACATTGATATCTTGACGGAAATGTTTTATAGGTCGTGAGTATATGACAAAACTATTCTGTTGATTGATATTTGATACTAATGAATAATGGGATGATATTTTGCATTTAAGAAGGTGGTATAGCTAAAATATTTCTTTAAAGAAAATGATATTTCTTTTAAATAGTTAAGAACATCGGTGTTATGGAATGTGAGTCTTTCGGAATATTGTTTTTTTTTTAATTATTATAATTTTTAGATTTAAAAAAAAAATCAACAAATGACGGGTTACCACGTGTAAGAATTCACTAAGAAAGAATCCTTACGTAAAGATTTTATGGATAGAAGGTATGATTGGTAGTTGTTGTATGTGCTCTCTGCAGCCCATTTATTTTTAAAGCATTAAACTCAAAGCAATCAAGATTTAATAAAAACAAATCTACATCCCCATTTATTTCTAAAACACTAAACTGAAAGCAATCGAGCTTTAATAAAACAAATAAATTATAGCTCTAAAAATAACCTACAGTTGTACAAGTGCTCTGCAGAGCCAAATATTCACAGCATTTTATTAGAGCTTTACATAAAATTCTAAAGAAATAAAATTTAAAGCTACAACAAATAATTTATAGATTTTATTCTACAGCAAAAAAATTAAAGCTACAGCCATTTCCAATCGTACCCAGAATCCTTAACTTTTGATAAGATCTACGAATTATTTAGTTATTGTTTTCTAAAGATTTTTCTTTAAGGACTCCCATTGCGGATAATCTAATTGCACAATTTGTAATTATCAAAGAAAATCAATAGAATTCTGCTTTAATAGTATATATATATCCGAGTGAATTTTTGCCAATTTATTTGTTGAGGATACAAATACTTAGATCAAAGAAAAATTGAATTTATAAATTTTAATCAAAATTTTCCTTAAATTTAAAAATTAATAGATTTTAGTTAAATTTTAAAATATATAAACGAATAACATTTTCCAATTAATTTCAAAAAAGTGTATAGTAATCTATTTAGTTCTTAACTATTGCTTACCAGTTAGTGTGA
>JABAYD010028358.1:0-29515 GCA_014822095.1 Diplotaxis tenuifolia | reverse complement strand
TATATTATAAATGTCTGTATAATTGTTAGCTAAGGACTAAGAAATTTTCTGCCTCGTTTTCTGTAAAGTCCTTAGCTAACAATTATACAGACATTTATAATATATACATACATATTTATATTTTCTAAGAAACTTCTCAAGAACCTCCTTGATAATGTTGCCCTTAAGTTTCTAACTAAGTTTCTAACGTGGACTTTTTAAACGTCTAATTTTATCAAGTCAACATACACTTGCCAAGAAATCAATGAAGACTTAGTGAGGAAGTAATATAAACTTGAAGTAATATCAAGAGTCACCTTCCATGATCAACCCATTTAAGAAGATTTCCACAATGATGAATCGATATATTCCGCAAATCCTTTTTATAATTCTATTATATGATTAGTCTAGGTGTTAAAGATCTTAGGGTTCATGCAAAATCAAGTTTACATGAGGTCAGAGCTACTGATTATATAAAACAAAACTTTTATATAAAGAGAAAAATTGGAGTTAAATATATCACTACAGTGATTTTACTCTAAAATAACTTACGAAATGAAAATTATTGTTCAAATAAGTATTTGATATTTTGAGTAATAATTGAATAGATTGAGGATTATGATTTTAAGATGACAATAATTATAAACATTAAAACTTTCCTTATGACAGCTGAAAAAAAGCTAAAATTATCTTAAATATATATAAGTATGGGTTAAGATTGCAAACAAATCCCTAGTAGGGAAACTAATGGCCAATCTTACAACCATAAAGAATAATGACATAATGTCTATGCTTGAATATAGCATTGGAATGACCTATCTTTCAGCTAAATTAAAAAGTTAAGGAATGAATGTGGAAGATCAATTTTTTTCCAATTTATCCTAATTCTGCGGCTTTCTTAATATGAATATTCTAAATTAATTATAACACACTTATGAAAGATGGACGTTGAATGAATTTAGTTAGAAAAATGGTTCATCGGGAGGCTAGGCTTAGCCATAAAAGTATTAAAATTATCATTATGTTTTAGGAGCTAGACCTAAGCAAGTCATAAAAAACTACCACCCATAAAACATATCAAGTAATGAGAAGAAAAAAAGGTAAAGAAAGATGGCATATGAAAAGGTTTGGCACTTTATAACACTTTCAGAAAGATTGCAATAAAAGAAGTAAAATAATTCGAAAAGAAAGATAACATTTAAGTTCCATAAAGTTTTTCAAATCTATTATTTCTTCTAAAACTTAAACTTGGTGGGTAAATAATGATGTTAGTGTACATGTAACTAACTCTATGCACGATTTACTTATGATCAAAACCATAATTTCAAGTGAAGACTACTAACTTATGGGAATTAGAGTGAAGTGCTAGTTGAAGCTATATGCACTCCTCATTATGAATAGTGGATTTGTTCGGATTTATTCCAAAAACTTTATGTGCTATCTATTTCTCATAAGTTTTAGTTTCATGAAGAAAATTTGATGTTTAGTTTTCAAATTGACTTAAAGAGATGATTGTTTTAATTTATTCTTGAACTCTAGTCGAATCGGTTCAAGAATATTAGTTGATGGCCTATATTAGGTAACATTGGATGATCAACCTTTTAAACACATCTATTTCTGCACATTAGAGGAAAATTAAATCAATAAAACATGTATTAATGATAAGTATCTCTTGTGGCATAAAAGATATGAATATATTTATAATGAACTAATTTAAAAGGTTGGTAAAAGATGGAGTTGATGTGAATCTTGATTTTGCCAACAAGAAATGTGTTTAAATTGCATTAGGGATATCAATATAAACAAGAAATGAGCCACAAGCAACACAAAGCTTCTTGAAATTATACATACAAATATTTGTAGACCTTTGACATTTTTGGAAGTGAAAAGTATTTCATTTCCTTTAATTGATGATTTTCACATTATTGTTATGTATATCTATTATATGAAAGTCTCAATTCTGGATTCATTACTATTACTCATAATTAAAGTAGAGACAATAAGATATAAAAGTGGGAAATGTTATGTCATATAAAGGTGATGAATTTATGACAATCTGATGAAAAGAGACAAAGTCTCGAATCTTTTGCCATATTTCTCCAAAAATGTAGGTATTGTATCTAATACACAACGCCTGGTTCTCCGTGGCATAATGGTGTAGCTTAAAGGCATAACTGTACATTTATGGAAACGGTTAGTTTCTCATTAAATTTATGAAAGCTTGTTTATATCCTTATGAATAGACATAATGTACTGCATTCTATATCTTTAATATGGTACACCTCAAAGTATGACGATGTCCAATTAAAACAAGAATTTATAATCCACATGTAAAGAAATTAGATTTTAAAACCATCAGTGATTTCCTTAAGAAATCTAATAATAGAAACCAATAATGTCAGATTTTATAAGAATATCAACATTAGTGGGAGTAATATAGGTTACGAAATGGTCATTCAAGAAATTAAGGTAAACAACACGTTACCCTAAATTTTGAATGAATGACCATATACTCCATGATGAAAATATTGCCAATAATGATCAAGTAAATGAAGTTAAAGAGGAGCAAACACTAAGAAGATCTACTCGTATGAGTAGATTTGCTATTTCCAATAACTACTATGTCAAGTAAAATCTGAAGAATTGAATTTGGAGATCTGGTTTCTTATTCAGAGCCATAAAAGATGTTAATTCTGATAAATAAATTGATGCTATGAAATATGATGTAAATTCGATGGCTAAAAACAAAGTATGGAATATCGTTCAATTACCTTAAGAATAGAATATTTGAGTGTAATTGAATCTATAAGACCAAACTAAAATATGATGGAAATATTGAATGACATAAAGCCAACGTGTAGCCAAAGATTTTAATCAGACAGAAGATATCGATTTGACTGAGTCTTTATCATGGCCTTGGTTGCTCAGTACGACTTTGAATTCCATAATGGATAAAGAATTATCCTTCTTAATAATGACTTACAAAAAATATGCATGTGTCAACCTGAGGACTTCATAATCAAATCGCAAAGGAATATGGTCTACAAACTAAATAAACCAAATTATGAGCTGAAATAAACCTTGAGGATAGTATTTAAAGTTTAATGAAAATATTAAGGAATTTGGTTTTACGAAAACATAAAGTCATGTATATACCTCAAGATCAGTGGGAGTAAATTCATATTTTGGTGTTGGATGTTAATTATGTGTTAGGACAATATTCATCTTGGTCCATTACACGAGACAAAACAAATATCTCTTTAATAACTTTAAATATTAAAGAAGAAATCTATGTGATTGGGATGAAATGTTCCATTAAAGATCACTTGATATGTTAGGGCTGTCTCAGAAAGTATTTATAAAGTTCTTTAAAGATTTGACATAATGAAGTGTTTTTCTAACATTGTTCTTATGCATAAAAAGAATACACAATAACTGAGGATACTTATTTTTACAGAAAAGGTGATAGGTCCCTTGCCAAGAGATATCAATGTTGATCAATTGTAATAAGAACACAAGTTGTTTTTGGGTAGAAAATCTACATTTTTTGTCTTTTTCATTTCTTTAAATAAAGATTACAAGAAGAAAAATACAAGAAGCAAATAACATGAAATGGGAAAGTGGAGTCATTGACTCCTACATTGCAGGAAATGGGGAAAGTGAAGAACATTGTGCTTTGGCGTATTCTCTTATTGAAATTTAAATAACTTACTAGAATAATTATTTATGCAGATATTTTCGGTTGATCTTGTGTGGCCTTGTTGTCCTTCTTAGTGCCACCTCAACATCAACTTGTACACCCGCATCTTGTATCCTATCATCACTCCCATCCCCGGAAAGAACCTTTTTCCTTAAGTTTCAGCTGAAACATTGGAAAGCTGGCTGTGAACTGTTCCTGCTCCTCCCAAGTAGCTTCTTCAATTGGTAAGTCTGTCCACTGGACAAGTAGATCCACTATTGCTGATGTTTCTCTGTGTACCTCACGTTTCTGCAGTATCTTGAGTGGAATAATCCGTAATGTTCCAGACTCCTTCAACGGCGGTAACTGAACTGAAGTCGGTTCCGTGTCAGCAAGTCTTTTCTTCAAGAGCAATACATGAAAGACCGGGTGAATTCGTGCGGTGGAGGGTAAGGAAAGCTTGTATGCGACCTTACCAACTCGTGACTCGGTCTTAAAGGGGCTGTAGTAACGATTGGCCAGCTTCTGTTATGATCGTCTGAGAATCGTCTTCTGGTGGTATGGATGGAGGCGAAGGTAAACCCACTCTCCTATGTTGTATTCAATATCACGACGACTCATGTCTACTTTCTGCTTCATGCGATTGTTTGATGTCTCCAGATGGTGTTTGAGTTCGTTGAGCAACTCATCTCTGTTCTGCAATTGCTCATCAAGTTCACCAACAAGTGTAGAACCAATTTCATACCGCGGAACTGCAGGTGGGGGTCGGCCATAGAGAGCTTGGAAAGATTTTGTGTTTGTGCTTGAATGAAACGTAGTGTTGTACCAATATTGGCCCCAAGGAAGGAAAGAACTCCATTGTTCAGGTCGTTGTTGGACAAAAAAGCGGAGGAACTTCTCGATGCATCTGTTGACAACCTATGTTTGACCATCTGTTTTGTGGGTGGTATGCTGTTGACATGCACAAAGTAGTGCCTGAAAGTCGCCACAGCTCTTTCCAGAAGTGGCTAAAGAAGATGGGATCGCGGTCACTAAGGATAGAGCGGGGTAGACCATGGAGTTTAACTACTGTATCAACAAACTTTGTGGCTACTGTGGATGCTGTGTAAGGATGAGACAAAGGGATAAGGTGAGAGAATTTACTGAGGCGATCGACAATTACCAGGATGGATGTGAAAGTGCCAGATCGAGGTACCCATCAACAAAATCCATGGAGATGTCTTCCCAAACCTGCTCAAGAATAGGTAAAGGCTGCAGGAGACCCGCTGGGGACATGGTCTGTGATTTTGCGAGTTGGTAAGTGTCGCAGCGAGAGATGTCGTTAGCTATTTTTCTGTGCATTGAAGGCCAAAAGAAGTGGTGAGAAAGACTTTTAAAGGTGCGAAGAACACCTGAGTGGCCTCCTAGTGTGGTGTCATCGTGGTCGTGAAGTACTAGGTGGACGAGAGGTGATGTTGGTGGGATCACAACTTGATTGTTGTTGCATATGAGACCATCACGCCATGAATAAGGACGACCAGGGTTTTTGTCTCCGCGGCTCCTATGCGTTTGAGATAGGGATATGTGGAGGCTAAGGCACGTAAGTCACTCCAAAAGGAAGATTGAGGTACCGAGATTGCTGCAAGAAGAGGGCTATCTCTGACCCTTGAAAGAGCATACGCTGTGGAGTCTGACTTCCCCGGCTTGTAAATGATATCATAATCACACCCTACCAGTTTTGCCATCCATTTTTGTTGTTTTGGAGTGAGAATTCTTTGTTCTAGCATATAACGTAAGCTGCGTTGGTCGGTTTGGATGGTGAACTTGCGCCCCAAGAGGTAAGAACGCTATCTACGTATTTCTACAATGATTGCCAACATCTCACGAGCATACGTGGACCAAGCTTTTTTCAGTACTCCAAGAGAGCGGCTGATGAATGCAATAGGTTGACCCGGTTGTGATAAAACTGCGCCAATACCCTCACCCGAAGCGTCTGTTTCAATGACAAAAGGTTTGGAGAAGTCAGGTAATGCTAGAGTCGGTGTTGTTGTCATTGCAGTTTTGAGATTATTGAAAGCATGATCTGCAGCAGAATCCAAAACAAATTTTCCTTTGCGTAAAAGATTAGTAAGAGGTCTAGCGATCAAACCGTAGTTTCGTACGAATTTGCGGTAGTATCCGGTGAGGCCGAGGAAACCTCTGAGCTCGGTGACCGTAGTGGGGACAGGCCATGCTGTCATTGATTCAACCTTGGACTGATCGATAGTAACGCCAGTATTGGAGATGCTATGTCCCAAGTACTCAAGCTCCCTCTTACCAAATTCACAGTTTTTGAATTTCACAAACAAGCAATGTTTCTGGATCATGCTGAAGACGTCTCTTACATGTTGTAAGTGTAGCTCCCATGTTGGACTATAAATGAGTATGTCGTTAAAAACGAGTACAAACTTCCGCACGTATGGTCGGAAGATGTCATTCATGGGTGCTTGGAATGTTGATGGCGCATTACAGAGACCGAAGGGCATGACGAGATACTTAAAATGTACATGGTGTGTGCGGAAAGCAGTTTTATGAACGTCAGAAGGATGCATCCTGACCTGATGAAACCCTGCCGTAAGATCGAGTTTGGTGAAGAAGGCGGAACCGTGTAACTCGTCGAGCATATCTTCAACGGTGGGAATCGGAAAAGATCTTTGATAGTTTCAGAATTGAGTGCCCTGTAGTCAGTGCAGAACCTCCACGATCTGTCTTTCTTTTGTACCAACAAGATAGGAGAGGAGAAATAACTTGAGCTTATCTGTATGATTCCAGCGTTGAGCATTTCGGCCACATGTTTCTCGATCTTGTCGTTCTGGAAATAAACGTAACGATAAGGATGCACATTGATTGGATTTGTACCTTTCTTAAGCTTGATATGGTGTTCGATTTCACTTTGTTGAGGGAGTCTGGTTGGTGCTTGGAAAATCCCATCGAATTCAGTCAAGAGAAGTTGGATGTCGTCGTTGAGTTCCTTTAGTTCCGGTGACGGTTCCGGTGAGTAGATCGCAAAAAGGAAATTCCCTTGGCGTACTTTTTTCTCGACATCCTCTTTTGTTGTGGGCTAGATCTTAGATTTTGTTAGTCCAGTAAAGACATGTGTTTGACCTTCCCAGTCCAATTGCAACGTTTGGGCCTTCCAGTCTGTGAGTATTGGGCCGAGACTTTGTAACCATTGCATGCCCAAAACTAAATCGAGGCCCACAATGAGAAGAGCATACAACGTGAGCTGAAACTGAGCGCCACCGATCTTGGCCTTGACATCGTTGTACTGTCGTCTGCACCGTAATGGTTCCCCGTTGGCGACACGAACAATAAAAGATTTCACCGGTGTTTCGACCAATCGGAGTGTGTGGGCCACCTTTTCACTGATAAAGTTATGGGTCGATCCACTGTCGATGAGTGCGTGGAGGTTGTGGTTGTTGATAATGGCGTGGAGACACAGTGTTGTCGGAGAATCCCAACCGGTTAAAGCAATGAGCGTGATTTCCGGTCCGTCTTCTTCCTCGTCCATATCCTCCTCCTCCTCGTCATCATCGTGAATGCCCTCCATAATGAAAATTTGTGGTTTGACATACTTGTGTCCTGGAGTGTACTTATCATCACAACTAAAGCAAAGATCAAGGCTGCGATTTTGCTTCAGCTCCTCCCATGTGAGTTTTCTTGGTGTTTGTTTGGGACGTGTTGTAACTGGTGTCGGCGTGTTTGCTTTTGGAGTCGTGGTGGGGAATGAGCTACTTTTGGGTGTGAAGCGTTTTTGCTTCTGCAATTGATTGTCCTTCATGAGGGTTAAGTTCATAACCTCTTGCAATATCGTTGGTTGGAACATACAGACATCATCAGCGGTGGTGTGGTGAAGGCCACTGAGGAATGTTCCAACGAGTGCTTCCTCTGACCAGTTTGAGACCTTGTTGCGGAGTCTTTCGAAGGCACATTGGTACTCGCGGAATGTTCCGGTCTGACGGATCTTAGAGAGCTCCTCATGGAAGTTTGTGATACGAGTCAGACCAAACCGCGTCCACAACTCTCTTTCAAACGTCTTCCATGATATAAGCGTCTAGTCCACACCAAGTGCTCATACGGTCGCCTGCCACCACTCGTTGGCTTCCTCCGTGAGATGATAGGAGGCAAAGCTGACTCGTTGGCTGCAGTGATCTCATGGTAGGCAAAGTATTAAGTAGCCTTGGTAAGCCATTCGGTCGGATCTCCTTCGTTGAATCGGGGAAGCTCGAGCTTAACGTGTCGACGATTGGTAGGAGCAACTCCAAAAGGGTTGACATCTTTAGTGCGGGTGTTGTGTGGTGATGTTGCGTAGAGTCTCGGTGGGACTTGTGATGTGCTGGAATCGGTTTCGCGATTGCCTAGGATAAGACCTCGCATTTCCCGGAGTGACTCTGCCATTGTTCGTTGGAAGGAGTTCTCTAAGCCCTGAATCTTGTCATTGATGCCAGTGGTGAGTTTGATGAGTTCATCTTGAACCAATCCCATTGATTTGAGATCAGCAAAATGTTCTTTGTTGTTGGCCATGGTCTCGTTCCGTAGATTTTGAGACGCAAGCCGGTTTTTTGTGAGTTTTTGGTGGTACAGGTTGGAATGATGTTTGAATGGGGGTGGATCGGAAAAAAAATGCAGAGTCTTGTTGACGTTGATTCCGGTGAATGCCGTTAACAAGAAGAAAAAGCTAGAGCTCTGATACCACTGATAGGTCCCTTGCCAAGAGATATCAATGTTGATCAATTGTAATAAGAACATAAGTTGTTTTTGGGTAGAAAATTTACCTCTTTTTGTCTTTTTCATTTTTTTAAATAGAGATTACAAGAATCAAAATTCAAGAAGCAAATAACGTGAAATGGGAAAGTAGAGTCATTGACTTCTACATTGCATGAAATGGGGAAAGTGGAGAACATTGTGATTTGACGTATTCTCTTATTGAAATTCAAATAACTTACTAAAATAATTATTTATGCATATATTTTCGGTTGATCTTGTGTGGCCTTGTTGTCCTTCTTAGTGCCACCTCAACATCAACTTGTACACCCGCATCTTTTATCCTATCACAAGGCACTTTTGTATCAAGTTGGAGAACTTAAAGAGCTTATCTGGGGGGGAGTTCCACACAACTACAAAAATCAAAGTGGAAGAAAACAAAAGACTCCCGGATCTCCTCAAGTTACAACGAGAAGCATGAGGATAGGGTGGAAACCCACATGGTATCACTTAGCATACTCATAAATCAACAACTGTAAAAATAATGGCTTAAGCTAGAGCATCATGTTCCTTAAGTGAGTCATAACATTTTGCAAACTTTTACTTTTTGGTGCTATTGTTTCAAGGAGGCACAGTGCTGTAAAACAAACGACAAGGGATCAAGTAGCTTTGCTGGTTGTCCATTTCAAGCTCTTGGCGAGCACTATACAGAAGTGAAATTGTCAACAAATAATGAAGGCGAAAGAGTTTGCATTGTTACCTCACATCCATCAAGCGGTAAATTTTTTATGTCACTGAGTGGTTTTCAAGTAAAAAACATACGCTTTCCTGTCATTTATTTTAGTTCTTTAATGGCTTTTTGACCATGACAGGTTTATCATTTATGTTGACTTCGGTAAATAGCTTAACTGGTGATGAAGCTAAGCTGCTCTACGAGGCTGAGTCGCTGGAGACTTTGGAAATAGTTGCGCATCCCCTTGGATTCGAGATGTAATAAAGTTTAACACATATATGACTTATGTCTTCATTCAAAGAATCTCTCGGGACATTAAACCCCAGGATTGATCGGGTCCGTACATCTGACTCTCTTATAGTCTTTGACGTATCTATAGAAGTTAGCTGGGTAAATTGATTGCCACAACCCTACTAATTAATCAGTTATCACCAAACACATTATCTACTCTAGTCAAACATATAAAGACACAAACATGTCTTGCTCCAATACCATTTCTACACAAAGGTCTATGAAAGAGATAATCATAAGGTGTGAAAGCATAGGCTCTTTTGAACTCTAGCCCATCATCAAGAACCTTGTACGAACTAGCTGCTATCTCCAGATTATTTTGAAGTCAAAGGGTTATAAGAAGAAACGATATGCCTAAGGAAAAAGAAAAATAGTATAAAAGAAAATACAATGCAATATATTCCCTCTGTATTTAAAAATATGATGTTTAAGGTTTTGCACTAAGAAGCAAGTAATTAACTCTTTTAATCATTGTCTTTTGGTTTTCTCAATAAAGTTCAACCAACTCATAATTTTATCTTTTAATTTAAATTTAATTTTAAAAACAAATGCATAATTATTTTCTAAAACATCAATCTTTTGTATACAAGACAAAAATCTAGATCATCTTACATTTAAAAACGGAGGGAATATGTGTTTGGCCTTTTGTGGTAGCAAATGCTTTATGATAAATAATCATCGGGAGTATGTGTTTGGCCTTTTGTGGTAGCAAATGCTTTATGATAGATAATCATCGATCTTAAGGAAAAACATGACAATATCAATTGATTCACACTAGTTATCAATACAAAGAAAACTTAACAACAACCCACATGATACATTCAAATGTTCTTCTGAAGTAGCCGTTACATATATCAATCAGTAGGTGGGGTTTTCATTTCAAATGCACCAAAAAGCCGCTCTCTCCAACCTTCTGAAAAGGGGAAAAACAAAAAAAGATTATTCCTTTATTGGGCTGTTGCTTTCGCAACGACGTCGTTTCTTCTCTTACACGTTTTATAGGTCAAGACTCTTTCTCTCTAGGGAAAAAAAAAAGTAAAAGAAACGCTCTCTCGCAGCTTTCTCTTGTCCTTCTTTATACTTTCGATCATTCGTGAATCCGTTTTGATCGAAACCATTTCAATTTCCATAAAATTTTCGATCGTCGCGTTGCTAGTCTGTCAATTAGAACCGGAAAAGGCATGGCGGTGAATGGGTACCAAGGAAATACTCCGGCGGAGACAACGCCGGCAGCCACCGGATCGAAGCAACCCGCTCCTCCCGCTAAGACCGTTGACAGCCAATCCGTTCTCAAAAGGTTCTTCCTTTTTTTCCGATCGTCGAATATTTCGCCTCTGATTAAAAGGAAATTACGATGAATCCGTTGGCTTAGATTTGATTTTTCTTTGTTTAGGGATTTCATGTTTCTTTAGGTTAGAGATAGATTACCATATCCATTCCTTGTGGTCCTTACAGGCTTCTAGATTATGTATAGAGAGAGAGACGATGGATCCAAAAAACTGATTGCGACTTCTCTTGTGAATTTCGTTGTTTTACACCTTGCCTACCAATTGTTCGCTAAAATTCCTCTGAGAGAAAACGATGAAGTAAACTGTATTCTTTTTCTTGCTCGAAGCGTTGTTTTAGGGTTTGTTCTTTCTTGGTTAACTAAATTGATGTTTTTTTCCTAATCTATTGTTTTCTTTTTAATACGCAGGCTGCAATCTGAACTAATGGCTTTAATGGTATGCTTCCTTTTATCTTTTCTATCTAAAGAATTAGAAGTGAATCTTTATTGATACGAAGTTTAAAAGCTTATATCTGATCTTTTGATTTTGATGTTTTATTTCAGATGGGAGGTGACCCGGGGATATCTGCTTTCCCAGAGGAAGACAACCTATTCTGCTGGAAAGGGACAATCAAAGGAAGCAAAGATACTGTGTTTGAAGGAACTGAGTACAGACTCTCACTAGCTTTCTCCAACGATTATCCTTTCAAACCTCCCAAAATCAAGTTTGAGACTTGCTGCTTCCACCCCAATGTGGATCTCTATGGCAATATTTGCTTGGACATTCTTCAGGTACATAACAAATCATTTTGCTCCTCTGCTGGTTAGTCTCATACATCAAAACAAGTAGTTCCTAAACCATAACTGTTGTCATTATTGTTTGTAGGATAAATGGTCATCCGCTTATGATGTGAGGACGATATTACTCTCGATTCAAAGCCTTCTTGGAGGTAACACCACCTATGTGCTGATATAACAACCAGCCGCTGAGTTTTCTTAATTGGCTTTGATGATCCAATATCTGATTCCTTTTTTTTTTTTTTTTTTATTTATTGCTTTGGTTCATCAGAACCGAACGTTAGCTCGCCATTGAACAATCAAGCAGCTCAGCTTTGGAGCAATCAACAAGGTAAATTTGAAGTAATAGCAATCAGATCAATATACAGAATCTCTGGGTTTTCTGCATATTTTTTTATCATCAATATTGAATGTTGTTCTTCTTATGGTTGTTTTCATTTTGGATTGCTTATGTTACAGAGTATAGGAAGATGGTGGAGAAACTCTACAAACCTTTAAACGCATGATTCTGAAAAGCCTCTCTGTAATTGGATGCAAGAGTCGCATTGAAAAGATTGTGTTTCTTTTTTACTTTTGTAATCTCAACTCATGACAGTCTTAGCAATTAAAAAATCCTTCTCTTGCAGTTTTAATCTCGTTACTTATTCGCAATCAAGACCAGTAATATACAAACCAGATCAAAACTCTCTTTTTTTTCCAATCAAAGGAAGCTAATAAATAAGGTTGTAGACATACATATCTTAACTCAAAATCCTCAAAGCGAATTGTTTTAGTTGGTACTTTGACCTACTAAGGAAAATGGGCCTAAATATATACGGTCTTTCGGCCCAACTAACAAAACGACGCCACTTCGTTACATACCCTGGCCGCACACTCCAGAAAGAAACCTTGAAGGTTAAATAAAAACCCGCCGGAGTCTCTCTCACTGTGCCCATCTCCAGAGAAGCATTTTCCCATTGTTTGTTTAAAAAGGCGAACAGTCTCTCTCTGCGAGCTCAGATCTCTGATCTATTCTATCCCATCGTCTTCATCGCTTAACTCGATATGTCGATCTCAGCTCAGAATCCTGATATTTCCGGCGAGAGGCAATCCGGCCAAGATGTCCGTACTCAGAACGGTACTCTTCTTATTCTCGCCCTCTCTTCCGTTGTTTCGTCTAAGTTCTGTTCATTTTCATCAGTTTTCGATCTCTAGGGTTCTTTATTCTTCTATATACTCAGTATCGTATTGGATTTGATTATATGTGAGCAGTGATGGCTTGTCAAGCTGTTTCAAACATTGTTAAAACCTCGCTTGGCCCTGTTGGACTCGACAAGGTACCTACTCTGATTCTACTGCTTTGTGACTGATTCGAGATTTATTTATTTATTGGTTTCTGATTTGAACATATATATATATATATTATATAATATCAGATGTTGGTGGATGATATTGGTGATGTGACCATTACAAATGACGGTGCTACCATCCTTAGGATGTTGGAGGTCGAACACCCTGCTGCTAAGGTTCTTGTTGAGTTAGCTGAACTTCAGGATAGAGAAGTTGGTGATGGGACTACATCTGTTGTTATTGTAGCTGCTGAGTTGCTCAAGGTTCGTCTATTTTTTTTTCTCTCTAGATTTGTCACATGGTAACTGCTTCTTGATGATTAATGGTCCTCTTGTCTTTATTTTACAGAGAGCAAATGATTTGGTTAGGAACAAGATACATCCAACATCTATTATCAGTGGATACAGGGTATGCTGCGACTTTGGTTTTCTTATTTAGTGACCTGCTTTACTGTATTCAGTTGTGTTCATTAATCCGTGTGTTACTGTTGGCAGCTAGCGATGAGGGAAGCTTGCAAATACATTGAAGAGAAATTGGTCACTAAGGTTAGTCTTTGTTGTGATGGTTTGATTCTTTTTATGAATGAGTATACAGCATATGAGGAAACTTTTGTACATGTGTTTGTGTCAGCATGATTAGTTAAGTTCTGTTTATCATCCCGTAAATTAAATACGTCTATTGCTTTTCTTTAGGTCGAGAAGCTTGGGAAAGTTCCATTGGTAAACTGTGCTAAAACCAGCATGTCCTCCAAACTGATCTCTGGTGACAGCGACTTCTTTGCCAATTTGGTATGCCTTCCTGTTCTCATTTTTTTTGTCAATCACTTGGAACTGCATGCTTTATTATTCAACCATTAGTATTATTAGTTACTGTTTTACTCTCGGTTTAATCTGGAGAGACTCTATTAAGCTGTCATAGATATTCCTTTAAGGTTTGGAAACCGTTGATTATTTCTTGCAATATAACCCTACTCATTGCCTGATGCAACTGTAATATTCACATTTTTCTTTTCAAGGTTGTGGATGCAGTTCTGTCAGTTAAGATGACAAATCAGCGAGGGGAGATCAAATACCCTATCAAGGTCTGTTTATACTCTTCTGCTAAATTTTTAAACATAGCCACTGGAGTGATGATGATATTCTGATGTTTAAACCTTTCTGCTTACTACATTGTAGGGGATTAATATTCTCAAGGCTCATGGACAAAGTGCAAAAGACAGCTATTTGTTGAATGGATATGCACTCAACACTGGCCGTGCTGCTCAAGGAATGCCATTGCGTGTTTCTCCAGCGAAGATTGCTTGCCTTGACTTCAATCTTCAGAAGACGAAAATGCAGCTGGGTGTCCAAGTTGTTGTTAGCGATCCTCGAGAACTTGAGAAGATCCGTCAAAGGTAACTATCACTGATTTCCTTGCATTGAGAGTACTTAGTTGTTGACATGATCTTCTCTTGATCTTAACGAGTGTGCTGCTTATGTTATCCATCTTCCATACAAAGTGATTAAAAAAATATGGTACTAAATATTTGTTTTACAGAGAAGCTGACATGACCAAAGAGCGGATAGAGAAACTTCTTAAAGCTGGAGCCAATGTTATTCTGACCACCAAGGGAATTGACGACATGGCACTTAAAGTAAGATTGAAAATCAATAAAAAAAACTTTATCTACCCTTAAGCAATACTCAGTTTATGCATCAGATAATACTTGACTTGGTGATTGATTCATCAAAGTTATGAAAGCATTGGATTCTCATTTCGTTTGCTTTATTTCAGTACTTTGTAGAGGCAGGAGCTATTGCTGTTAGGCGTGTCCGCAAAGAAGACATGCGCCATGTTGCTAAGGCAACCGGAGCAACCCTGGTACCTCCTCAACTGCAGTCTTTTCAATATTTAAAAGCATTAGAAGTTTTCACAACCAGAACGTGATTGGGAAACTTAAATTCCTGGATCTTCTTTTTTAGGTCACCACTTTCGCTGACATGGAGGGCGAAGAAACATTTGATCCGGCACACCTTGGATCTGCAGACGAAGTTGTGGAGGAGAGAATCGCAGATGATGATGTTGTGTTGATAAAAGGAACCAAAACTAGCAGTGCGGTATGCCATTTACTCTCTGATTGAGATCATGCTTAACTGTTGACACTACTATATCACACAATCAGTCATATTTCATATAAAGTTACTCCCAAAAGTTATTTAAAGCTATCAGAGTTTGGTCTAGCTTTGTCATGACTTCATAAGCTTGTTGTCTGTTAGGTCTCATTGATCTTGAGAGGTGCAAATGACTACATGCTTGATGAGATGGAGAGAGCACTGCACGATGCTTTATGCATTGTCAAGAGGACCCTTGAGTCCAACACGGTAATATCCTTTTGCTATTTGTTAGAGACATTCGTTGCATTTGGTTACTATTATAATATATCTGGTTTCACGCAACACTCTGCTTCGCGTCAAAAACAGGTGGTTGCTGGTGGAGGCGCAGTAGAATCAGCCTTGTCAGTGTATCTGGAGCACCTTGCTACAACCTTGGGCTCTCGCGAACAGTTGGCAATTGCTGAATTTGCAGATGCGCTATTGGTTATACCAAAGGTGCGACCTACATTCCTATTTCAACAATATATATACATATATAAGTAATTGTCTTTATGTTCTGGTCTTATTATCTTGTTTACAGGTGCTTGCAGTAAACGCTGCCAAGGATGCAACCGAGTTGGTAGCTAAACTAAGAGCTTACCACCACGCCGCACAAACCAAGGCTGATAAGAAGCACTATTCAAGGTAAGAATAAGCAAAATTTCTGTCTGTGTCCTCTCTCCTCCTTAGGTCTCACTTGAAAATGTTAGCTCATTGGCTTTATGTTTAAACGCTAATGCAGCATGGGGCTTGACCTTGTTAACGGAACCATCCGTAACAATTTGGAAGCTGGAGTGATCGAGCCAGCGATGAGCAAAGTTAAAATTATGCAGGTGAAGAAGCATTTTTACTTAGTTTTTCACATCATACCTATTCTTAAAAATTTAAACGAGCTTTTGTTTGTGACCACAGTTTGCAACAGAGGCAGCCATTACCATTCTGCGAATCGATGACATGATCAAACTGGTGAAGGAAGATGGCCAAGGCGATGAGTAGTAACCAAACCTCAAGCTTCTCTTTTGTTTCCCTCTTTAGTGTGCGTTTTTGTAACAACGATATAGCCTTTGAAACTGCAGTTTCTGTTTTTCTGTTTTGTTTTTACTTTAAAACTAATCTTTGTCGTTTTTGGATTTATCTTGTACTGAATTTGAATTTGTTGTTTTTAGATACCTATTGTGTTAAAATTTTCTATTAAATCTTAATTTAGGTAGTGAAAAAAAAAAATTATTTACCTACCAACGTCTGAAACAATCGATTTGACTATACATTCTTAATCTACGCAGCTATTCATATGTTCGATATGGTTCGAACACTATGAGATGAAGCCAACAACAATGCAGAGCCGATGCTTGAGCCGTCTTCCATGGCCTTAATCACTACATGTTGAGCCACGTCTTCTCCCAATATATCTATCAAAGCTTCGTCCATGTATTCTCTAAACATCTTATAGTTCGAATAGAGACCACCTTCTACTGCCACCACTGTTCTTCTCATCATTGACATCTGCTTATCGCCGCTACTTCTTTTTCTTCCTTCGCCTCCGCTCCCATCTCTCCCCACCTTCTTCAAGATTCCTGAGATTCCTGCTGCTGCTAGCCTAGCTGCTCTGCGTGTTAATACATCGCATATCTTCACTACAAGTTTCCTAACTTTCAGTGGTACCTTCGGTACCTGTTGTTATGGACAAATGAGATAGTGGTTAAGTCATGGGATTGTAGGTCATCATTTATTTGTTTTCGATCATTTGTTGAATAGAGCAAAACACTTACCCCTAAATGTTTCAAGATTGTTGCTACTTCATGTAACTCCGGTGTGTCATCTTCGTGCATTGCTGAGACTGAGTTTGTTCTGTGATAGGAACGAGTATTGATTTAAACATGTATATATAAACTCATGAAGCTACACTACGCAACATACAACTATTAGCTGCCATTCACTTAGATCTTTGGCAGTTTTTTTTTTCAAGTGAAGCAGATACAGAAGAAGACACAAAAGGAAATGTACCTTAGAACGAAAGGCGTCGATAAAATGGAAGAGATGGGGCCAAAGATGTCAGACTCTTGTGACATACGAAGAATTACTCTGCGGACAATGTCTCCTAGATACATCCCTCCTATCATCTTCTCAAATCCCTATATGAAAACAACCCACCAGTTCAACGTCACTGCTCATTAGTTACCTGATGATGATAAACCTTAAAAAACAAAAAAAAAGGGAAGTTACCAAAAACATTACCATGTCATTTGAATTTAAACTCTCTGCATCCAACTCAATGTCATATACACTTCTTGGCAGACGAGATGACCAAAAGTTTCCCCACTCCATGTTCACCACCTGACACATAGAAAGCACATTATCACAAGAAAATATTTTATACTAAACCAACATGAATCTAAAATGCAGGTTGCTTAGGATGAATACCATGCTTCCAGAAGTTGTGCGCGGATTCTGACACTTGATTATGGCATCAGTTCGTTCGAGGTAACAGGCATTACTACCTGTTCCAAAGACAACAGCGGCAATCGTGTCTGGGTCATGATAATGTCCATAGGACAGGGCCCCAACTGTATCATTCACCTGCTCAAAACAATGAAACTTAAGATTAGAACCAATGCCCATGCTTCTTCCGTTGGAAAGAATTTTGTAAACAGAAAAGAGAAATTTCAAAGGAACCGTAATTAATCAATGGAGGAGCAGTTCCCCAAGGATACGAGTCAACTGCAGTAACAAAGCACTTACAAGAGCTGCAACGTGTATATCCAGCCCTCTTCTGTCCAACGCTCCTTGTAGACATTCAGCAATATCTTCCCCAGCCTAAAGTAGTAGGATCAGTGTGTTAAGAAACATAAGAAAAGTGGTCAACTAAGGAGCAGCATTGGTGATTACGTTTCACCAAATTGAACTCAAAATGCAAGACGAGGGATCACATTATATGTCAGCAAATTTACAATACAGAGACTCATAGCTCTATGTTCGATTTGATCCGAGTTTCGTCGCAGGTTGAGATGATATAACGAAGCCTTAGAATTAAACCTTTATAAAACCGACATATATAAAAAAGGCTGCAGAAAATTTTGAACGAACCATTTCACTAATTGCGAACCCTTTGGTCCATTTGATGAGAACTCCTGAAGAGAGAGACGTTTGCTTAACCGGGAAAGAAAAAGTAAACGCAAGTTCCCTTTTCACATCTGGTGAAGAAATGGACTCCTTTCCTTCTTTCTCAATAAACTTCTGCAAGGATGATGCGAGAAAGTTGAAGAGAACCTGCAAAATCAAAAATAAACAAGTAGTATACATATATTTGGTTATCTTGGAAAAGAACAGCATTTGGGGGGGGGGGGGGGGGGGNTGGTTACCTCGCTGGTGCTATTCAACAAAGACGTTGGTATGCTATGTCTTTCAATATCTTGAACTTCAAGAGACGATCTTTGGCCACCCAAATAAACCTTTATAATCCTAAAGTAAGAGCCTCCAAGATGAAGTGCGTAATAAGTTCCTCTCTCGCTCCTGAGATGAAAAAGGGTTCATACATTACATCACGATACACTGGCAATCAAGTAACAAAAACCTTAATCCATTTGTATGTCATTTATCTTCCACATATTACTCTAGAATATCACCAAACCCCCTCAAAGGAATATCTTTTAAGAACTCTAATCAACAAGCAAAAGGAGTATTGCACATTACATTACATTGTGACAACCAAGCAACAAAAAAAAACTTCAACTCCACAAAACTAACTAACCATTTTATCAAAATCAATCCTTTTCTGTCATTAAGCTTCCACACATTGCTCTATCATGTAAAAATATATTTTACCCATTAGGAAGAGCATCAACAAAAGTGAGGAGCATTTTAAGCTTAGAACCTCCTTCAGAGACCAAACCAGCTTGCATCTCAACAGCAACAGCATCCACCATCTGCCTCAACCTCCCCAACGGCGTCTCAAACGATTCCTCCAGATCCTTCAATAACCCCACCACCTTCCTCCACTTCCTCCTACGTCTCACCATCACCGTCGCCACCGAACAAGCCACAACCGCCGCGGCCGCCGTCAACATCACCATTACCCTCCCCATCCCAAAACACACACTATCCGTACGACGACGGAAGCGATTTGCAGAATGTCTATAATCTGATTGCTCTGATCTCTTAAGAGAGAGGTTTGATCTGTGGAGTTATCCTCTTGGCTGGATCGTCTTTCTTCTTAGGGGAAGGATTGAATTGAATTGGGAAGATAATCCCACAAACATTTTTTCTTGCCTTTGATGGCAGAAGAAACAACTGTCTCATCCCAACTCTCTCTTTCTTATTTTAAAAATTCCATTTGACTCGCCTTCTGCTATTACTCTTATTGGGTTTCGTGTTCCTTACCTAAGCCCACTAAATTTAGTTTATTTTTTTAAGCCTAATCTAGCCTAGGTATCTTATATCAAAATTAAGTTAAGCACAGCCCAAACTTATTTTCTCTCCTATAATTTCCACAAAAATAGAATAACTGACTTTTGTTCAAATGATTCACTCTAAAATAGTATTGCTCCGTAGAGTAGAAAATAGAGTTAAATCATTTATTCATTCTATATTTGGAATGAAAAATGATTTCACTCTATTTTACACTTTATTATAGAGTAACTCTATTTTATAGTGAACCATTGAAACAAAAATCACTCTAAAATAGAGTTACTCTGTTTTTGTGAAAATTATAATGGAGAAAATAAGTTTGAGTTGGAGATGTCCTAAGGGGCAGATCGAGCTAACCTTTTAATCATATAATTTTTTGGGCTTATCTGTGAAATGGCCAAGAAAAAAATAGATTTATAAAAAATAATTAGAGAGAAATAAGAAAAAAAAAATACGAGAGAAAATGCTCTCACTAGATGCTACTGTTGAAGATGCTCTTTGTAAACATCGTAGGATAATTCATAGAGTTGATTTGTTAAATGCTGATGAGGATATTGTTCTTTGGAAGCACACTGAGGATAAATATATAAGGAAGTTTTTAACTAAGCACTTGGAACAACTGCGTGAAACTGGGCAGATTTGTGAATGGAGTAAAGGTATTTGGTTTCCTTAATCAATGCCTACAGACTCTTTCATGATGTGGGAAGGCTCCAAACCACTGATAGAATGCAGAGTTGGAATTCATCTATTGATACGACTTATGTTCTTTGTAATGAGGAGCGTGAAACTAGTCCTCATCTCTTCTTTTGGATGTCGTTTCTCTGGGAAGATATGGAATAATCTTGCTAAAGATCTTATGAAGGATGAGTTTACTGTTGTTTGGTCTGAGTTGATTGATATTGTCTCTAAGTCTTGGTACATTCCGATCAAGATTTATTTGCTGAGGTACACTCTTCAAGCGGCTATTCATACTATTTAGTGGGAGAGAAATTCTCACCGGCATGGTAAAGAGATACCAGTATGTTGACTAAGTTGGCGGATAAGAATGTGAAGCTCAAATGGTTATCAATTAGATGAGATAGCAAATATGAAAAGGGGCTGGTGACTTGGTTTGGAGCGAGACATGATGATGTATGCTTTTTTTTTTGTACTGTTTTGGTGGTGTTTTTGGCAAGACTCATAGTGAGCAATATGTTGAACACTCCCGTGATCATAGTATTTTTACTTTTTTTCCCTCATTAAAGGTTTATCCCTTTGGATTTATTTTATTGAAGTTTTAATGAGGAAAATACTATGACCCTTCCTATCTTTGATTTGTGTCACATGGTTAAGTTGAAGGGGAGTGCCTTGTTTGTGGTTTGAGTTTGGTTTGCTTTTGCATATTATTGTCTCTTTGATGTCTTGTTTTTGGAGGTTGTCTTCATTATTGTAACACTTCATGCAATTATGTTTTGATTGAATAATATTTTATATTCCTTTAAAAAAAGAAGAAGTGATTTTAGCTATAAAGATATATTTCTCTAATTTTTTTTTGCAAAATTCTTAACCGTCCACGATTAATAGAACTTTTCACATTTGCTCTCTTGGCTATGAATTTTATTCGTGCAATATTTAACATGTTAATTTTTCAGAGTTTTGAATTTTTGAACTTTATTCACACGACATCGTGAATCATTTTCTTACAAACTATTTATCTTTCCGATTATTCTGGATCAAACAAACTTAACTAAAAAATGATATATAACCAAAAAATAAATCCATTTTAATAACAAAAGAAAATAAATCAATCATTTTAAGTTTTTATATATCACAAATTGAAATGTTCTAATTTTATTATTTCCTTCTTTTTTAATTAGAAGTAAATGGATTTAGATTTATAATTTCCGTTAGACATATAATCTTTCCCAAGATCCTGAGTCAAATATTTTTAAGTATCAAAATCGTTTTGAAATTAAAAAACACAAGGCAAATTCCGTTTGTTACATTATCATTAGCCTACCAAACACTTATTAAATTATTACAGGTGTTTTACAGATAGAGATTAAACTCTAGCGATTAGATGCGCAATGTCATGTAACTGCTTCTCCACAAATCCCTTTACTCATTAGATGATTTTCCTGTATTTTGATGTCAACATAAGTGAGTAAATCTTGTCATCATGAAGTTTCTATCTCAACCCCAAATCATGAAAAAATGCTGCTTCTCTTTTTGGATTTGTTTTTAATTTACATATGTACGCTCTTTAATTTGTAGTATCAGTGAAAGGACCCAAATAGGTTTAAACGCGAAAAAAACTATAAACAGTTGCGGTATTAGAAAACGATTTTGATAAAAAAAAAAAAAAGGGAAGGCTCCTATGTTAGTTTACAACATTACAACAGTCGTCGTCAAGAGAGTCAGAGAAGGTCCTCTCTGGGTTTAACTGAAAACTATGCAATCTGGCGGCGATTACAGCAACGGTTTCCACGGAGACCATCACCGCGACCTTGACTTGGAAGAGAAGCAAGTCCCCGGTCTCAGCTCTTTTGGCCGAGCCAAAAAACGCGGTCGCGGCGGAGCTCGTGACCCAAGAGGCAGTCTCACCAATGGGATTAGGGTTTCAGACCAGCTCGGCGAGCAGAAGCCACTGGAGAGTCAGGAGTCTCCTCCGCCTTGTACCGACTTCGATGTTGCCTATTTTCAATCTTACGCCCACGTTGGGATTCACGAAGAGATGATCAAGGTACCCTTCTTCTTCTTGCTTATCACTAAGAGAGCTTGAAATTGAAAGTTAAAGTTGAATCCTTTTCGGTTTGGGGAAGTTGCCCTCTTGTTTTCTTGAGCATTGGTGTATGATGTTTTGAAAACCATTACTGGGTTTGTATTGATTTTTAGGTATTCTTGTTGGGTTTTCAAGTTTGTTTTTGTTCTGTTCCTCAAAAAAGAAAACTCCAGTGTTTCAATTCATATGTATCAAATTAGGTTGTTTTGTGTCTTCATCTTCTTTAAAGTTTGGTTCTTTGTTCTCTGCAGTCTCCTGTTGTTTCTCATTTTCTTTGTTCATTTCTATTGGTTGATACAGGATCGGGCCAGGACTGAAACTTATAGGGAAGCTATAATGCAGCATCAGAGCTTAATTCAAGACAAGGTAATACTATCTCTTTGCTGTGTATTTTATCGTTTTAATGCTGCTGTATATTTTTACCGTTTTAAGACAAGCTTACCTTGAAGAAGGTTCAAAGTTCAAACTGGGGCTGTTGTTTAGTTTTTGCCTTAGTCTGTGTTGCGCTTCACTTCCTTTGTGTGAAGACTTTCCTTGGCAAAACGTTTTTGTTGTGTGGTAGTTTAGTATTTTGTTTGGAAACTTATTTCTGCAACGATTGCTTGTAACAGGTTGTGGTGGACGTTGGCTGTGGAACAGGCATCCTTTCAATCTTCTGTGCTCAAGCGGGTGCTAAACGGGTATGTGTTACACAACTTTGTTATTGAACATTTTGAAGAATGCATCATTTTTATATGTTTACTTAGTTTGTATCTTATTCCATAGACCGAGGGGTAAAGCAATACTGTTAATTTGTTTCTTACAGGTATATGCTGTAGATGCAAGTGATATTGCAGTCCAGGTATTATCTACTTACTTGGCCATAGACGTTTGCTCTCGATTATCTCATCCTTAGCTTTTATTTTCTGCAACTTTCGTGAAGTGATTAGATTGTCTTAGAAAATTTCCAGCTGAAGTAGTTTGGGATTTATTCTTTTCAATAAAACCTGTTGTCATGTCAAAATTTGAATTTGTAAAGTATGTGTAGACTGTGCTGATAGTATGTCTTATTGTCTTGAAATTTTCACAGATAAGCTGACTCTTACCCAGCCTTTGCTTCTATTTTACTATTATCTAATCTGACCAAGAAAAGAAATCTAGAGAATGTTTCTGAAGTATTGGGATCTGTGAAGTTGATGTAACTTTCTTTTGTGAAAATTTATTACTGAGTCTGGTGTTTTAGCTCTGCAGATGATATTCATGTGATTGTTTTGTGAAAATCATACTAATGGCTCCCATTCATTCTTTGTTTTTCTTCTCCTAATGCCACCAGGCTAAGGAAGTTGTGAAAGCTAACGGTTTATCTGACAAGGTCATTGTTCTGCACGGGAGAGTGGAGGTAAATTCTTTTCTATGGTAAAAGTTTGTCCTGATATGCCAGACATGCTTTAGGCTGATGTCTTTATCAGTTTCAAAAAGATAAATCTGTGTCCTTATATAGAAAGATGCAACAAATATCCAAGTTTGTATGCAAACCCTCATTGTGTAGTAATTCGTCTTTTGCGGTACCGTTCTTCAGGATGTTGAAATCGACGAGGAGGTTGATGTTATAATTTCAGAGTGGATGGGTTACATGCTCTTGTATGAGGTTGTTTCCTTATCTTGTATATATAACTTGTATATTGATGTCCAAGTGATAACCAACCGATTATTAAATATCCGTAACTCTCTCTGGCCTCTCATCGACGTATTATATTTGTGATGTGATGTGATGTAGAGCATGCTGGGAAGTGTTATTACAGCTAGAGATCGCTGGTTGAAGCCTGGAGGTTTAATTCTCCCATCACATGCAACTGTATGACTATGATCTCTTCAAACATTATATCACAGTATGCTCTAATGACTTTTGTGAAACAGGACAACAGTTGATATGTTGTTATTTACTTTCTGTTAACAGTTATACATGGCACCCATTTCACACCCTGACAGATACAGTCACAGCATTGATTTTTGGCGCAACGTTTATGGAATTGATAGTAAGTATTATATCAACTTGAACTTTGGGACAATCACTACGTTAAATTTGAATGGTATTCTAGTTGAAACTGAGTTAGGATTACCATAATTTTATGTGGATGTGATTTTTGATAAGCTCGTATGCATTATAAGATATGAGAGGTTTGATCATTTCCAGTTGGCCTAGATTAAAGATTAGGTAATTTGGTAGCAATTATGACTTAAGATTATCCTGGTCCTTGGCTTAAGGGAGTAAACATGTGGCATTTCTTAATCTTAAAGTAGTGCGTGGCAGTAAGGTTTCAGTAATGGTGTTTAATGTGGTTTGCACTTTGCAGTGTCTGCAATGATGCAATTAGCTAAACAGTGTGCATTTGAAGAACCAAGCGTGGAGTCCATATCAGGCGAGACCGTTCTAACGTGGCCCGAAGTGGTATTTCCTTTTTTCTCTGAGTGCTTGTTACCTGCAATCGCTTTAAGCTCTCTGCTTTACTGAGTGAATATCTATCCATTTTAAAATGCAGGTTAAACATATAGACTGTCAAACAGTAAAAATCCAAGAGCTAGACTCTGTTACTGCAAAATACAAATTCAAGTCAATGATGAGAGGTATATTACTTTCCCTATATCAACCACCCGTGCGTTTGTGTTCCTGTCTGTACTGAGGCTTTTTCCTTTTCTTGTTGGTAGCTCCTATGCATGGTTTTGCATTTTGGTTTGACGTTGAGTTCAGCGAACCTGCCAAGAATACTAGTGGAACAAGCGTTGCTAATGGTTCTTCAGCAATAAGTCCTTCTAGAGAAGGAAATCAGAAGAAGCGGAGTAATCCGAGTGATGCACTCGTGCTGTCCACCTCCCCTGAGGCTCCTCCAACGCATTGGCAGCAAGTAAGTCCATGTTTTTTTTTACTTTTCAGTGAATCATCTAAATTGGTTAAGATCAATGATACTATACAGTATAAAATGTGGTTATTATTGAGAAAGTAGCTTACACGTTATGACCATTTGAACCACTTTTCTTGGACAGACGATTGTATATTCCTATGACCCAATAGACGTAGAGCAAGACCAAGTCATTGAAGGTTCCGTTACTCTTTCTCAAAGTAGAGAGAACCGGAGATTCATGAACATACACCTCGAATATTCGTGAGTAAAACCAACCCACTCTTTTACCCATTTCAGTTTTTTTCTTAGTTCCACAAATGCTTAATCTTTGCGTTTTTTGCAGCTCGGCCGGCCGTTCCTTTGTAAAGGAATCGGTAATGCGTTAAGAAGGCAGAGAGATTCTCTGACAGTATCTCCTTACCTTAGAAGCCCTGTAAGATTTAGTTTCTTCTGCTAAAGCAATCAGTAGTCCAGAAACCCAGACTTGAAGACAACGGTGAACACAAGTTATTTTTAGTATGCCAAACCAATATGTTCTTGTAGGAGTATTAAGCTCTAAGATCAGATGGAAGAAATTATAGGACATTGTTCTCAAAGCCATTGAGCTTCTTTACTAGTAACTTCTCTATGACTGCTGTTATTGATCATGCATTTTATTTGTACTTTTGTGTAACTAATACATCGAGGTCGAATAGTCAAATCAATACTAAAGCAGAAACCCTTTTATGGATTTGCCATTAAATTTACATAGGATATTAATTTTTGTGCCAGTTTTACCTATAAAACAAAATTTCATCAAGTTTAAAAAACGAAATAAAAAAATAGACCACCTAAACCACCCAAAAAAATAACATATCATTAATATTATTTTTTCTCCTCGCATAAAAGAAAAAAGGAAATCGATGAAATTAAAACCAATGTATTTATCGATACCTATTCATTAAATAAATTTAATAAGAATAATCAATTAACATAATCACGTCTAAAATCGGAACCACTAAGCTGATAATTATATTAATATAACTAATTAATCAAACATTAAACAATAATTAAATTAAATAACTGCGAATATGTAGGGAATAATTAAACAATGTGTTACTTTTGTTTTTATAATTTGTTTCCTAATAATCTGTACCATATAAAAGAACTTTTTTTCGTTGAAAATATAAAACATATTTTTGGATCTAACAATTATTTAACTTGCCTACTAATCGAAAGGAACTTTTTGTAAGTAACATAACTATGCGAATAGTAAGAACATTTAAATTGTCTACTAGTATATAATAATTTAAATTATTAAAATAAAATCAAATTAAATTAACAACTGATTAAAATAAGGGCCTGCTATTTCAAATTCTTAAAAATAGTTTCATTTAAAATAAAAAATTAAATCATATACATTAAATTTAATAAAATTACAGAAAAATATTTAAAACACACAAAAATGAATTTTATCAATACACAACAGATTAAAAATATGAAATATTATATTTAAATTAAAATATTAAAAAGAAAATCAGTATGAAATAAATTTAACAGCGGGTTAAATAAACAAAATCATAACACGTGTCAGAATTACTTGGAGTCTTCAAAATTTTAACTATATTTAAAATAACAAAAATAAGTCATAAAATTTATAACTTACTTTCGAATATATTTATTTGATTATATAACAATAACTAATTGGTACGCTTTCATATTGATTAACTTCCATTGTAAACTCTTAAATAGCCGAGAATACTTTTTAAATAACTAAAAATATCGAGTGACTTTAATTCCATAACTAACGTTTCAAATAGAGACACAAATAAATAGCAGCGCAAAAATACGATTAGACAAACATACAAACATATAAATTATATTAGGTAAAAAATTTTAAAACAAAAAATATACCTGCCCTCTTGAGAGCGGGTCAAAATCTAGTTTGTGTTTAAAATAATTTATCCTCATTGATTATGTTTATTTTAAAATTACTTTCAAATCTGGAACAGTTAAAATATTCTTCAAGGTCGGAATAATCAAATTTATGTGTTTAAAACAATTTATCATCATGGGTTATATTGATTTTAAAGTTACTTTCAAATCTAGAACGATTAAAATATGGGTGATTCTTCTAGATAGTTTTATTTTAGTTTTTGTCTCAAAACTAGGTCTGGGTATTTTACTCGGATCTGAAAATCTGATCCGAAACTGACCCGAAAAAATCCGGTCCAAATAGGAACCGACCTGATCAAATTATCCTGGCGGGTCTTGTTGTAGAGGATCTGCGGGTCTTGGACCTCACCCGGACTGAACCCAAAATCTGATGGGGATCCGAATTAATAATGTAAATTAAATAAAATGTATCAAGGGGGAGTTGAAGGACGGGTTGTTTCTCTAGAAAATAAGGCAGTCAACCATTAGGAGAAAACAAATTATTTTTCTATCTCGAATAATTTAATATATATACACATTTTAATATAACAAAAACAATAATTTTAAATAAAATTTTGAAAATTATCGGATATAAAAATATTTTCTGATATTTTATGTATATTTAGGTATTTTTTAGGTCGGATCCGAACCAAA
This sequence comes from Diplotaxis tenuifolia, assembly GCA_014822095.1. Lineage (NCBI taxonomy): Eukaryota > Viridiplantae > Streptophyta > Magnoliopsida > Brassicales > Brassicaceae > Diplotaxis > Diplotaxis tenuifolia. The sequence continues at coordinate 1,973 of JABAYD010028358.1, read as the reverse complement.
CCCGAACCGGAACCGAACCGAATTTGAATCAATAAATTCTAATTACCCAAATGGATCCAACTATCTATTACCTGGCCCGGTACGACCTGAACCCATCCGGAACCAAAAATTTGAAATTACTCTATGATCATAAACTCCTAGATCCAAAAGAACCGGACCCCAAAAGACCCGACCCGACCCCGAACCGACCCCGAACCGACTACTTGAATGCCCATGCTTACCCAAAACTAGACATGGAAGAGAAAAATCACAAAATAACCTTCATTAATAGAAGAAATGTCTATAACACCCTTGTTTTATATTTAGTAAAAACAGAAAGAAAATAAATCACAAACTTCTCTTCTCTTCGACAATCTCAAACGACGACTCTTATTTTCTTCCATCTGCTCCAATCTCGTTCCATCATCTCCGGAGAAGAAGACTGATATCATCTCCGACGAAGTCCACGAAGATTCGAGTCTCCAACGATGTCATTTTTGTATGATTCATCTTCTTAGGATTCTCTATTGTAGTTTCAGGAAAGCTTTCGATTTATTGATCTTCATATAATAGATTTGAGTTTCTTTTGTTGTTCTTAGTTCAAAATTACAAAGAAGAATCTCAGGAAAGCTTCATTCCCAAAGAACTTGACCTTTCATTTTTGTAAGCATTTTGAATCTTTGATGTTCTTAGCTCTTTTTGTTGCTAATTTGTCCAATATGATATTGCTTCAAACCTGTGTGGTGTGTGATGGTGTTTTAGTTCTCTTGTTCCTCTAAAAATTATAATTTTCGTAGTTAAGAACACACATAAAGGTTGGAGCCTTTTCTTGTTTTTGTTAATCACTCGTGTATTGTGTTGACTGGTTAGACTGCTAAAGAAAAAGTTCTCTTGCGTTTGTTGTCCGGCGTTTGAAAGGTCCTTAGAAATTTGGTGATATTATACTGTCTGAAAACTGTGTGTGAGATTAGTTGTCTGTGAGATTAGTCAGAGGAGTTTTTTTTTGTGTTATTATCGATTATCATTGTTACATTAGCATCATATAAACTATAAACTATTGTTTTCTTGAGTTTTTTTCTAAGTATACAAGCTAAGCTTCTTGAGATTTTTTTGTAAGTACAAGCTAAGTTCTTATTAGTTGCGCAAAATTAAATTTTTCTATTGATGCTATGTAATGTGAGACTGTGATGAGTTTGCTTGTGAAAACTTGTATGTTTTTCTTTCTTTTAGTTTTTCGAAAGAGTTTCATAGTTTTAGGATAGGCGTCCAAAACATTTGATAATAGAAAATTTGAACTTTTTTGGCTTGGTGACGCAAGACATGAACAACATGGGATATCCAATACTTTAATTACTAGCACCCTTGAGTTGGGTTGAACACTCAGGTCTTGCGCTTATCTCCCGGACCTCTTGCCATCATTGCTACTGCTCTTACTGTCTTAAGCTTAGCCTTCCTAATCGACAGGTTGATTTTGATTTGTTAAGAACACACATAAAAGTTCTCTTTAAGGAAATTTTGATTTGTTAAGAACACATTTGTTTGGTATTGTTTGTAGCTGAAGAAAACCACTATTAACCCGGAAGTTGTTCTCGTAAAGACAAAGCTTTGTTGTCCAGTGAAGGAAATGTTCTTGGAAGTTGTTGAAGCTCAAATGCTAAATTGTGGGAACATAAGGTTTTGAGGTAATGCACCTTTTGATTTTCTCTAGATACAGTTGAGCTACATCAGATGCTATTCTCGAGAACTAGTTCAGCTAATCAAATGCTAATGACATTGTTTAGTATCTTCTTGCTATTGTTGGTGAAACTTTCTGGTGTTTTTAAAATTTCAGGAAGGATTTGTGTAGTTTTTTTTTTTTTTTGGTTTCTTGTTTGGCTTATGCATGTTGATATCTTTTGTAGGCTCGTGGATATTCTTATGACATTGTTTAGTCGTTCTTGCTAGTGCTGGTGAAACTTTGTGGCGTTTTTAAAATTTCAGGAAGGATTTGTGTA
>JABAYD010028357.1:0-13468 GCA_014822095.1 Diplotaxis tenuifolia | reverse complement strand
TATTGTCTATTTCGGTTCGGTTCGGTACGGTTCGGTATTACCGTATTGAACAGCCCTACTTTTGAGTCATAATATGGATATATATGCTATTTCATATAGACTATGGGTCATAATACAAATTACGGGAATGACAGGTTCCCAGAAGATCGCTACGATCGAATATGGATCCCACACCTTGACGAAAAATGGCAGAAGATTGAAGTCAAAGATAAGAACACAAGTAGCTTGATCACCAACAATGACATCTTTAACTTGCCGCAGGGTATAATCACAACGGCTGCAACACCTGTGAATGCGAGTGAATCATTGACATATAGGGAGATTCTCCGGACTTCTAATGATAAAATTTTCTATTTCCTCCACTTCTCTGAGGTTCAAGTATTAGGGGCAAATGAGACTAGAGAGTTCAACATTTCGTGGGATGGAGAAGTTATATCTGAGAGTTTTAGGCCTGCATATCTGCAGCCCAAGACAATATACAACTCATATCCCGTTACATGTAAAGACCAAGGGGAATGCGTCTTAGAGTTGACAAAAACATCTAAGTCTACTCTCCCACCTCTGCTTAACGCCATCGAGGTTTTTGTTGTCGTCGACTCTCCACATTCTGACACAAATGAAAATGATGGTACGTTTAGAAAGTTTTATTGCATGATTTCATATAATATCGAAGTTTTCAACTCAAAACATATATGCTAAATCTAACAAGTGAACAAACTTTATCACAGTACTTACTGTCAGAAACATCAAAGCCACTTATGGCTTAAAGAAAATTTCATGGCAAGGTGATCCATGCGTCCCACAGGAGTTTTTGTGGGACGGTCTGATCTGCAATATAGTAGATACGTCTACACCACCGATCATCACTTCCTTGTGAGTTCTCTATATAACACACTTTTTACAAAAAAAAAATTAAAAACATTTCTTACTAATTAGGTAAACTGCACTTGTATGAACAGAAATTTGTCATCAAGTGGGTTAACCGGAACCATAGCTGATGGAATTCAAAATCTTACCTATCTAGAAAAACTGTAAGTACTGTCATCAGTTTTTTTGCAAATAATTTGGGAAATTTCATACATTGAAACATTAGTTAGTTCTGATTTTGTCTTCAAAATTACAGGGATTTGTCAAATAACAGTCTGATTGGTAAAGTGCCGGAATATCTAGCGAACTTGAAATTTTTGACGCTTTTGTAAGTGTCTTGACTATAATTTTTTTATTGGGAGTATTACTCTTTCTCATGTCATATATATAAATATTCACAGAAACCTGAGCAAGAACCATCTGAATGGTTTAGTTCCAAAAGCTCTCCGTTATAGAGAAAAGAAAGGACTTAAGATTATGTAATACAAAACTCCTCCAACTAACATCCAATTAATTATCACTCTATTATTGCATCCTGAACCCTAAGAACACTGATTTACTTGTTCTATAGTGTTGATGAAGATGATAAAAAACCATGTTTATCTGGCTCATGTGTCCCAAAGAAGAAATTTCCTGTGATGATTGTTGCTGCGGTAGTTGCTTCAGTGGTTGTGGTCATAATGGTGGTATTGGTTCTCTTTTTTGTGTTCAAAAAGAAAAATGCATCTAGTCACGTGGAAGGTATTTTCCAAGACTAGCCATGATCCAGTCAAAACACACACACACATACATATAGGTTTCACAGATATATATATATATATATAATTTTTGTTCTAACTTATTTGCTCTACAGCTCTACCACAGTCATCAACCACACCTCGTGCAAATGTTCCATCGTCCACTGGAATATCGGACCCATCGATCGAGACAAAAAGGAAACGGTTTAGTTATTCTGAGGTCATGGAAATGACAAACAACTTGCAAAGACCACTTGGTGAAGGAGGGTTTGGCGTTGTCTATCACGGTGATCTAACTGGTTCCCAACAAGTAGCTGTCAAACTACTTTCTCAATCATCAGTACAAGGTTATAGAGAATTCAAAGCAGAGGTGTGTGCTTTAAATCTTCCTAAAATCGCAACAATAAATAAGAAAAATATTCGGCACTAGGTTTTTTAGCATCATGTTTAACTAATATGTTTAGGATTTTTAACGTTAAAACTCTTCAACTAAGTTTGTTTTGGGTAAAAACCTCAAACAAAGTATTTAATGGAGGGTTTTTACCCAAAACAAATATTTAGTTAGAGGGTTTTTACCCGAAGAAGAGGTTTAACATTAAAAATCCATGTGTTTAATACGTTTCTTCATTTTCTGTCTACAGGTCGAGCTTCTGCTAAGAGTTCACCATATAAATTTAGTGAGCCTTGTCGGATATTGTGATGAAAAGGATCACTTAGCTCTTATCTACGAATACATGCCCAATGTCGACTTAAAACATCATTTGTCAGGTGAAATTAAGATGTATATCTAATATATCAGGATATTAGTTTTTTTTAGAGTATTTCAATCCTAACTCAATAATTTACTGCAAAATGGAATAATGAATGAACAAAAAAGAGAATGGAGTAATGGTTTTTTATTCTTTATAACTCTATTTTTCACTCTATTTTGTAAATTATACAGTGGTGCTGGAGATGCTCTTAGCTTACTAAAGAAATGCATATGATAACTACATTTACGAGTGACTATCATTTGCAGGAAAAGTTGGTGGTTATGTACTGAGTTGGGGTACCCGACTAAGGATTGCCATCGACTCTGCACTAGGTTAGTACTGAACTGGAACTGTTCCAACTTCCAATCAATTACTTTCATCGTAGATAGTTGAAGGGATCATTGGATATATATTTTCCTTTTCAGAATTTCAGATTCTTATTAAAATATGTAGAGATGATGTTGGCATAATATAGACATTAATTTTCTCATGCTTATAGGATTGGAATATTTACATATCGGATGCCGACCGTCAATGGTTCACAGAGATGTTAAAAGTACGAATATATTGCTGGATGAGCACTTCGTAGCGAAAATTGCAGATTTCGGACTTTCAAGATCTTTCCAACTCGGAGAAGAATCTCATGTTTCGACACTTGTTGCTGGTACTCCTGGATATCTTGATCCTGAGTAAGTATAATATTTTTTTTCATTCTTGGAATTGAATAAATATAATGGTGACATTTTACCGACATGCATCCACACTAACCTTATAGATATAATCGGCAAAGTTCACAACACTTCAACATGCCAAAGTCTCGATATTCATTTTCGTTTGGTATGATACCATAATTAATACACATGAATTGTATTTCTCATGTTCTTGTCTTACCAGATATTACAAAACAAGTCGGTTAGCTGAGATGAGCGATGTCTACAGTTTTGGGATTGTATTGTTAGAGATAATCACAAACCAGCGCGTGATTGACCAAACCCGCGCACAATCTCACATAACAGAATGGACAGCCTTTATGCTCCATAGGGGAGATATTAACAGAATCATGGATCCTAACCTTCACGGTGAATACAACTCCCGTTCGGCTTGGAGAGCTCTTGAACTGGCCATGTTGTGCACAAATCCTTCTTCAGATAAAAGACCAAACATGTCTCAGGTTGTTGTCCAACTAAAAGAGTGCCTTGTTTCTGAAAAATCAGGGCCACGTAAGAATCATGATATGGAGTCACAAAGTTCCCCTGAAATGAGCATGAGCTTTAATGAAAAGGCTTTCCCAAGTGCAAGGTAGTACTTTTGGAAAAAAAAAAGCTTTGTTGTATTTGTTGTATTTGCTTGTGTTATTGCTGAGACATCATCAAAAAGTAAGAGAGTATGAATATGTAAACACATATGATTTCACATATCCCTCTTTTATTTTAATACATTTACTATGAATTTACGAAATTACCTTTCCTTATTTACCAACTGTATCTTTCTCAAGTTTATATTGGTGTATCCAGTTCTGGTACACGTTAGGTGTAATCAAGGGTTTAGTTGCAAATTTTTAATATATAGACATAAATATAGACTAAAAAAACTCTAAAAGTAAAACTATGTCACAAACATGACTTTTGAAGAGTAAAAGCTTGAGAGATCTTTCAAGTTTCTGTCGAAGTAGAGGAAGAGTCATATGTACACAAACATGACTTTTGAAAACTGTATTAGTAGATAAATTTAGGGAAAAAAACTGTATTACATGACCAACAATGATTTCATAGAGGCTAGAAACTCTGGAACCATTCCACTCAAAGTGTTATTTGACAAATCCCTGCGACTTTGAGACAATGAACCATTATTTTCTTCGTGTCCATATATTAGAAACATGTAAAGATAATGAACAAACAATCATACTTACAAAATCTCTAGATGGTTCAGATTCTGAAAGTCAGGTAGTATGGTTCCAGTCAAGCCACTTGAAGATAGATTTTTGGTTATTAAAGAATATATCATAAGTTTAATTTAGGGTGATTAAGGTAGATACCCCAAATGAAGCCCATATTTGCAAAGTAAACATGAAGTGATGGAAGTGGCTGGACTCATACCCATAAGCAAGGCAAAATGACGAAAGAGCCCTTAATGTTTCTTTCTTTACTTGGCACTATACCCTGACGCAGCAGGTAAAACAAAAAATATGTCAGGCACGCAGAGCGCTGTTGTAGATAATAGGTCTACAGCTACTATGCTTCCTCACCACACGTTTTTTTCTGGTTTTGGCATCAAAACCTCTTTTTTCTCTATCATCCTCTTAGATAACTTCTTCACTTTTTGAGAAATAAACTCTCATCACCTAAAAATTTTTATCAAAAAAGAAATTAAGTTTCAAGGTTAAGATCTGAAGAAAAAAATTACAATTTTGGAGATGGAATATTATGGGTCTTGCGGCAAGAAACAAGTTTATTAGAAAGTTATTCGCTTTGAACAGAAGAAAAAGATGAGATTTGGACGGAGCACGGCGAAAGAAGGTGTAATGATAAGGAGAAAGACAATAAGTCCCCTTTGTTCTCCCCATTCTTCTTGCTTGATTTTTAATAGAATTAACAATTAGGACAATTTCATAAATCTTGATCTCTTCAGATATATAATGGAAGACAGAGAAGAATGGAATCTGGGAGTCAAGGAGTTGATAAATATTGCTATGATAAAGAAATAAAAGCTTAATGTGTTGATTGTGGTGTTGAAGAAGATAAGGGATGTAGCTGCTAAACAAAAGGTTTATCTGCTAACTTATTTGTTAATGATAATTTTGTTTGTGGTCGTTATTATCATCGATGCTTATCAAGTAACAAGGGACTTTACTACTGAGGAAGTAGGGTAGGGTGCAAGCTAGCACAGAGGTTCTTATGGATGTATGAAACATGGAGGAGGATCAGGAAATAAAGAGCACAACCATCTCGTGTTATTCACTTATTAGTGTGGACGAAGGCACAAAGTCACCTACCAACTCTTCTGGACGACCAGTGAATACTGGAGGAGGGGCAGCGGTGGAGATGATATCATTAGAATATTAGCATATCCCTAGCCGTCCTTAAGATAATATCAAGTTCGCAGATAACATATATTTTACCGACCATTATTTAGTTCAACGTGTATTTATAATGTGTGGGTGTTAAATTATAGTGTAGCTGCTACAATGTACCAGTGATTTCTAAACTCAACTATACAACTCTTTTTGTTGCATATTGATGATTTATAATTTATTCGATTGATTATTATCATCACCTTTTTTAATATTAGGTGTTGAATAAGATTCTTATATAATTGAAAATTGAATGTTAACATTTAATGTTAGGTGTTAAAAATAGTATTAGTGTCTAATTTTCTTGGTAACTATTTTATTAGTATGTAAATAGTATTTTAACCAATACATATGTTATCAATTACGATTATATAATAATAATATTTAACAAGATATTTATCTAAAATGTGGACATAAAATAGAAGATCTTTTAAAACAATGAATAATATTGGGTAACATGTAAAATGTCTGCTAACAAAAATGTTATCTATAGCGAAAACAACATCATGAAATTGCTTGCCTCTTCTTCGGCTTCGACTCAACTAGTTCGTAGCTTCTCAATTCTGATAAAAAAATTACATCAATTGCTTCGACTCTAAATCTGACGCGGCTTTCATCTGCGTCTCAAATTATTGTTCTTCGTACGTGCCATCCAGAATCGCCTCCATGTCCACTTATAAGTCATGAAAATAGAAACTGTGAGAAAAAACACCCAGATAAATGTCATTTCTCATACTTATATAGAACATACATTATTATTAACGGCTAAGTTTTTTGTTAACATTGAACGCATACAGTTAACGCTCACTACAACAAACACTAACAGCAGCTTCAATCTTTAGCAACAAGGATTAAGATTTTTCGTTAATATTAAACATATACAATTAATCGATGGGTCATCATGAACTAGTTCCACATCGGACTAAGGTCCAAGAAAAAAAATGACCAAAATTCAGATACAAATTATATTAATAAACCAATGCAATAAGTGACCAAAACTTAAATGATGAATAGATTTCAATGTCAATTACTTATCATATTTTTAATTAACGCAATAATTTGACTTAACAACTAATTACATGTTTATTACTGAGATACCAAAATGTTAGCATATAAACTTTTTATTGGCCGATACACATATGAGTATTGGTAACAGAGCGTATGAACAAATGAGTCTGATGTGGTTTAAACTAGAATGCTAACCTTGAATATTATATGCTATAAATGATATTAGCATCTAAATTAATTATTAAACTGTAATATATAGGTTCATCCTTTCACTCATCGCTTTGAATTAACAATTAACATGCGTAGGTATATGCTACAGAAAAACAAAAAGCTAGTGGTCAACTGACTGCTTTACATTTTCACAATAATATAACAAGAAAGTAATAATATTATTTGTTAATAGACTAGCTACAATGGTAATACTATTATTATCTGATAACATGATATATAACGACCTTCACATTATCTCTCTAGGACAACGATGTTGTCATTGATGGCCAAAATATGAAATTTATCTTAACCCAATGGTGGAGGTTCCATTCCTCCAATACGGATAGTCATCATCTACGATCTTTGAACTAGAAACGCCACCACCTGTCTTTGGCCAAAGATAAGTAACTAATGAGAGAGTATAAAAACATGACAAGAGAGAAGAGAAAGATAGTTCATACCTGTTTTCTTTTCATCTTCTCCTCCTCCAAAAACTATGGGTGAGTTTCTTTATAACCGCCTACATATTTTATGAAGAGACTAAGTCATTTTTTGGGATTTAGATGAAAGAACATGTCAATTTTAGAAATTTTGGCGAATATTGCAGAGTCTCAAGATTGTAACTTGGATTCAAATTTTTTTTTTTTAAGATGAGAATGGTGAAACGAAATGACGATTGAAAACTTAAAGAATAATTGAGAGAGAAAAACGAAATAGGGTGGTTGGAGAAATTTGAATTGCAACTCTTTGACTAGAGTTTTGGTTTTAGAGGAAGAACTGAGAAAATTTCTGGATAAAAAAGAGATGAATTAATGAAAAGAAAGTAAGTGATTATTAAAGGTAAAGTTAATTTTTAGTCCAATGGAAAATGCTGTGTGTCCTAACACTCAACACAAATACAGCATAGAGGAGAGAGGTGGTAGGAGTAAAATGGGCATAAAATTTGGCTTCAAAGATTATGGGTACAGAGCAAATTAGAGGTTGATTTAGGTGTATACATGCCAATTTCTGTTTAATTTATATATGAAATGTGTTAGTAGTTTCCTAAGTTTATGTAAGATCTTACAAGGATGTTATTGTTGGTGGGGCCGATGTATATGAGATGTTACAGTTTAATCCATCCCACAAGAATTGGCTGAGGACGCATGGATCTCCTTGCCAATTGATTCTATTTAATTTATAAGTAAAACTGTTGTTGCTGAGAGCATTTCTAACCGGACCCTTTATTTTAAAGAAGAAATCCACACAAATTAAAAGGATAAAATGTTGATTCTCTAATGGTACTCTTTAAAATATTTATTTACATATTACATTTTAGTCTTTAAGATTATTAATAATTAAGTATAATCACTAAAATTTTATAAAGAAGCAAGGAACATACATTTTAAATAGATAATAAATAAATATATTCTCTCAAATAAATAATAATAAAATAAAAAAGATCTGATAGTTGATCTATACCATTCAATAAATTTTATGTCCAAATAACCATTAAATTGCATGTTTATGAAATAATATGTGTATGTTATACTTTTATGAGATAATATGTTTATATTATATTTTTATTAAATTTTTGCGCATAATAATCTTAATTATTTTATTTATGTGTGAAATTAACTTTATAAAATCAGATATTATAATAATTATATACTAATATAATAAAAATAAAATAAAAAGAATGTTATGTACATAATCATTAAACTTATACAAATAGAAGGACTAAAGTGAAAAGTGAACAGTGGATAAAGAGTCTCAACAGTGACCCTTTATATTTGAAGGTCTACTGTTTACCCCTTTAAAAAATAAAAGGATAAATGGTGGTTGGAATGCAAAACCCTTTAAAAAATAAAGGGATAAATGGTGGTTAGAGATGCTCTCAACCTTGGTAATCTATATTATCTTAGTCATATTATCCATTTTATTTCATAAAATATAACCCATATATTTGAAAATAAAAAATTCTCATCACTAACCTAAAAGGAAAAATATGAATTTTTCAACAAAACAACAACACAAAAAAAAATTAGATCAAAACAGTGTGAAAATACAAAAGTGAATCGCTAATTCACATAAAAATAAAAAACAAAGTAAAACAACTTAAGAGCATACAATTAAACCCCATTTTTACTGAAACATTATATTAGACTATAAACTATACAAAATTCTATTTTTGGTCTACCTAAAACAAACCTTTTTTGTGAGCCAATCAAATCATTACGGAGATAAGCTATGAAATTATCGTCACATATATTAATTTTTAATATCAACTTAATTAAAGAAAAAAACTAAAAAATAAACAACAGAATCCCATACTCAAAACAAAACAACGCATCAATAATATATTTGGCCTCGCGCTTGCGCGGAGGCTATGCTACTAGTGACTAATAATTACTCCAAAAACCTATATTCCTTTTCGAAAACATATAAATCACGCTTGAACAATATTTACAAAGATTTTCCGCTTAACCTACACATTCGGTCCAACCACACACATGAAGCAAACACTAACAACACATTAAATGATCTAACTGGGATCAAACCAGTGAAAATGATGAAATAGAACTGAATGATTACAATATATTATGAAGTCTTACGTTTTACGGTTTGTAAGATCTTTGCACTTTCAACTAAAGCAAACACCGCGGATGTTCGGATCAAACTTTAGTTCTTCTTAAATTTGTAAATATTTTACTTGAGTTTATTGTATGTGTACAAAGAGAGCCAGAAGAAAGCCAAACACCAAAACGCAACAATCTATAAAGGATTCCTGCCAAAAACACAAAGAGCATCAAATATAAGTAGAGCTTGGTCTTTTTTATGTTTTGTAAATATCTCAAAAATGAAAAAAATGGTTTTTGTGTAATATATATGTACATCTAAATCAAGTTTAGTGTGATTTGTTTTCAAATTTTTACTAAAATCAATGTGTTAATTTAATTATACGTTGTTGAATGTATGAATTTATTAATGAAAATTTTATTAAATGTTGCATTCAAACATCATAAAATTTTAATTAAATTTATAAATTTTATGTAGATTGTAAGTAATCATTGTCTTTTTTTCTATTTTATTAAATTATTTTCTAAATCAAGTTTACCTTAATTTTTGTGATCAACATATTTCCTAAAATGATCTAGCTAAATTTTAGGAAAATTCAAATTTAAAACTTTTTAATAATATAATATTTCTCAAGTATCATATTAACTCCACACATTTAGTTTATAAGGCTTAAAATATATGTATCTTAAAACTTTAAATATATATGTTTAACCATTAACATTAATTATTTTAAAAAATAAAATCTATCTATGCTAATGTTTAATTATTTTTGAATTACTTGTAGAATAATATGGATTGTTTATAATCGAATATTCATTTTAATCTATATAAATGTTTCCTAATATATATACATATATATATATATATTTAAAATATTTCTAAAATATAGTTTTTATTTATTTTAGTTACTATTTGTAGAATAATATTTAATGTTTATAATAGAATATTTCTTTTATGTTTTCGTGTTAAAAGAGACATTACTCAAACATATCAATTGATATGGTTCAATGTTTGTCGAAATTTTAATATGATACACATGTTAATATTTGTTTCCAATATGTAAACTATTTCATTATAATCTTTATAAGAATTTAAAAATAAGATAAATATATAAAATATTAACTAATAAACATATAGATAATATTTTTATTTATAGAAGTGAAAATAAATAGTCGCACGGGAGTGCGGGTCAAGCACTAATAAAAATAGTTAACTATTGTATGTATGCTTGTAGGATTAGAGTATGCTTTAAAGTACTCCATCCGTTTCAAATTATATAATGTTTTAGAAGATTTAGATTATTTTAAAATATATGATGTTTTAAAGTTTTAAGATTAATTTTTATTTTATTGGAAACTGTTGAATCAATAAAATTTTATATTGTTTTATTATTGGTTAAATAATTTTAAAATTACATCATTAGAAATATTTTTTTAAACAATGTAAATTTCTTAATTTTCGTGCATCAAGCCAAAATATCGTATACAAAATAGAAGGAATATAATATATGTGGTTTATTCTGTTTGATTGTTTTAAACATAACCATAAAATGTAGAAGACAATGAATTTTCTTGTTCACCGAGACTAATAGAAACTCTTTTGTTTGGTGCCCCCACTAGTTAGTTTTGTTGAAGCGGCCAATACGGTCTGTTACTAATAGAGTTACAGTCTGAGTTTCACACCAAAATTAGTATAAAATATTATTTTAAATTCTCTCTAATAATTTTATTTTAAAATTATTTTTAATGACTAATCATGATTAAAGTTACATTTATTTGTTTTATCATAATTTTATGTTTTCAATGTTTATTTCGATTTATATAAATATTTTTAATGAATGTATGTATTCATTTATTTATTTTTGTTTTGTTTTAACTAACTTTCAACCAATTTCTTTACATATATTAACAAGATTCTCTACAAATGATTACTGTTTTACCTTATAAACGATCTTAATTCTAAGATTTCAAGATTCTTTGGTCCAAATTCAAAGTTACACTTTTCTAACTTGTTTAATAATGTGTTTTTGACGTTAAACACACATTTCTAATGCCAATTCGAACTAGATTTAAAAACACCAAATTTGTTATGATTTCATCTTTAATAAAACCGAAAAAACTATATCATCACAATAAATTTGTTGTTTTGTGAATGGTATTAGATTGAATTTAGTGTTTTGTGATTCACACCGAACCCTAATTTGAATCTATATTATTAAAACTGAAGTAACTTTTGGAGTTGGTTGGACACAAGGATAATACATTAATGAGAATTGTTTGGTAACATGGATTGCAGATTAAATATTTTCTTTTATATATACTATTAGTCATTGTATTTACCATAAATTAAGTATTTTCTTTTTATATTTCTTTTTATTTACAAATTCTATCACTGCATTTAAAATCAATTTAAACTAATTATTTGCTATGGATCTTATTTTTTTTTGGTGAAAATTAAAAACACAAACTTAAATATATAGTGTATATTATATAAAACAACTATAGTATTACCTTATTTAGTTTAGTCAAATATAAATATTTTTGAAAGTTTAATTTTCAAGAAAACAAAATATCATAAAATTAATAATAATTCATAAAAAACTAATGCAATTTTTTTTTTCAAAAATAGTATTTTGTTTCATTTTAAAATAAAAACAATATGTTAATATATGAATAGTACAATTGCATCAAATTATAAAAAAAAATTATATTCTGTACAAATAAAAAATTATAAACAAACATCTGAGTTATAAAATAATATATTCTACTCTAAATATACATGAGATTCTTTTATTGAAAATCAACATTACGATGAACACAAGTTAAATCAAACACCCGCGCGAGGACGCGGATCAAGTTATCAAACACCCGCGCGAGGACGCGGATCAAGTTCTAGTTAGTAATTAAAAATAAAGAGAAATTGCTTGACATACCATAAATTGTCTACTAATTTTAAAAAAAAATACTTTTCAGTCAAAAATACACTAACATTTGAGTTTAAAGCTTGGTGGTTATTTGGTTGAGCTTAGTATTTATGCTATTTTTGAAAAGTGTCATTAAGTTAGTGGTAAAATTAGAATTTTGTTTCTTCTACTAGTAGTTTAATAACCATAACCTTTTCATACTTAAATATCCAATTTGTCATATATACAACATTACAACTAAAACCCCTGTTCGAGGTTTAGTCTTTAGAGGTTATAGGCCATCCTGGTCGGGACCGTAAACCCACTTGGGACTATTTGTAGACCTAGTCATTATTTGTTTTAATCATCATCTTCTGTTGTTGTAGGCTTGTAGCTAGTACTACCCGTCCACCATTGTTTGTCCCTTTCCTATTGATTATTGTTTTGTTGCACTCTTTACACTATCCTTAATTAACTTTGCACCGTCCATTACCAACAAAGTGATTAAAGAAACGCATGATCTGATCAAATGTTAATTTATTTGCTGGTAACAGAGGTTAATCTTTAAGTACTCAAACCATATTATATCTTTAGGCGATAATGTGAATAGGTTTACTTTTTGTGTACGACTGGTTTTTCTCCACTGATATTGCGTATTAGACCATGACCTATCGAATCCAACCAAGTTATAGCAGCCATGATGCATAATTTCTGGACCATGCTGTTCGGTTGATATTAGAACAAGCATGTACTGGTTGTTGCTTGATGTCTTGCATATTTTCATTGTTTTAACCATTCATCCATATGCATTTTGATCATATAGATTAGGACTTAATCATTTCTAGATTGCATTTTGCACATGAGTTCTTATCAGGTATTGGAGTACCCTTGGAGTTCTAGGAGTTGTTTGGATGAGTTTGGAACCAAGAAATGAAGCAAATGGTGAACATTGGACGAGTAAGGAGAGGAGCGACATCCGTAGCGACATGGTGATGTCCCTGCCAGACGGAGCGACCACCGGAGCGACGTGGTGAAGTCGCTGTGAGCCGGAGCGAAGTCTGGAGCGAGGCCACCAAGTCGCTCGCATAGAGCGCCCTGTCCGGAGCGACTTGGTCAGGTCGCTGCGTGTCTTTGACGGGCGAGTTTTAAGATATTTCGAGGACCTTTTTGTTATTCCGTTTTTATGTTTTACGTTTGAGAAACCTAATTTTAAGTACTCTGTAAGCCGTTCATGGGGCGAATCATCTTTGTTCTTGAAGAAAAACAGAAAAACATTTCGGAAAGGTCATCTTCTAAGATCATTGTTTCATTATCTGTTCTTGTTATCCTGTTTATTTCATCCTCTACTAATCCTTACATGATT
>JABAYD010028337.1:0-26735 GCA_014822095.1 Diplotaxis tenuifolia | reverse complement strand
ACCTTCAAGCCAGGAACATAGTCTCCACGTTTGAAATAAGCAGGAGACTTAACAGACCTCCACGTAGCAGTCCCCATACCATCTACACCATCAAACCAAACTCAATCAAAGACTCAAGCTTACCAAAAAAAACAAACAATCCACAAAAAACACTCACGGTGGTTATTCTCGCAAACAAGAATAGCAGGCAAATCCCAAAGAGCAGCAATATTCAAAGCCTCAAACAACTGCCCCTGATTAGCAGCACCAGCGCCATACAAAACAAAACTAACAAACTCCTCCTTCTTATACTTCTGCGCAAACGCCAAACCACACCCCAACGGTATCTGCGCCCCAACGATCCCATGCCCTCCGTAAAACCCCGCATCCTTCTTATAAAAATGCATCGACCCTCCTTTCCCGTTAGAGCACCCCTTATGCCTCCCCATCAGCTCCGGGAACGCGTCCACCAGCTCCCCTCCACGTCCCAAGAATGTGCAGTGATCACGATAGGATGTTATGATGGCGTCCATCTTGGTGCTAAGGCTTCTTGGCCGTCGTAGAGGTGCCAGAAGCTGCGGATGAGCTTGGATTTGTAGAGGGAGTCTGTTGCGATCTCCATGCGTCGCATGCGAGACATGTCGAGGAAGAAGGAGAGGATCTCGGAGGAGGAGGTTGTGACGGAGCGTGACGGGGGTCGCATTGGTGGGCGGTGAAGGGGGAGGCGGTTTCGATTGTGATTGGGGTTGTGTCTGTGGACACGTGGCGGTGGATGGAGGTGGGTAAAGCGGTGGGAGATGGTTTTAGGAGGGCGGTGGAGCGGAGAGAGAGTCGTGATAAAGCCATTTCTCCGATTTGGGTTTTGGGAAAGTTTCGATCTTTGAAGTTAAAAATCGAAACTTTATATAAAGAAACTTTATAGAGAATTCGGCCAAAAAAAGCCTGAACTTTACAAGAATTGCCAAAAGAAACTTGGACATATTGACTGGCAAAAAAACGCTATACATTTATTGACTTTTTCGTTTATTAAGGAAGTTATGGTTGACTAACCAATTAAACACACCGTTAGTCCACTTAATAGAAAATTTAGACGTCATTAACTCTACGTTAATTTTTGTCGTTAACTAATACGACGACGTTTTACCCGTTTGTCTGATGAGGAGAAAGGATCGAAACGATGTCGTATTACGTAGCTTTGTTATTAAAAAAATATGTCTCCTCTGTGTTTCGAACTCGGGCACTCATATGTACTAATAAGGGTTTTGCCACTGAGCTAACGGACTTATCAATAGATTGAAGAATCAACTTCTTTTTAACATTAACATCCAAGTTAAATGCATTAAAATGAAACGACAGCGTTTTGGTTCGAATTTTGAACGCCTTCACTCCTACGACCACGCTTCTTCGACGGTTGAACGACTTCTTCAGTCCCACAACCACCGTCGTCTCCACTATTCTTCGACGGTTGAACCGTCGTCTCCACAAATTCAACCTCTTCTCCACTCGAACTAGAGTAGTCGTAATGTCTCAACGTTCTCGTAACCACCTTTCCATTTCTTGTCCACTTCGTCTTCATCATCTCTTCGTCTTAGGGTTTCACAGAGAAAAGCCCCAAATCGATTTGAGTTTCTGAAAATTTAGGGTTACGTTTTTAATTTAATTCCATTATCGACATTGTCTTATCAATAAAGGAAAACATGTGTGTTAATACCACGAGAAGCCCACTGGGTCAGTGGCAAATATTCCCTAAGCGTATCAAGTGCTCGGGTTCGACTCCATCCAACAACGTTTTTAATTTAATTCCATTATCGACATTTTCTTATCAATAAAAGAAAACATGTGTGTTAATACCACGAGAAGCCCACTGGCTCAGTGGCAAATACTCCCTAAGTGTATCGAGTGCTCGGGTTCGACTCCATCTAACAACATTTTTAATATCCCCAGAAACGACGTCGTTTTGTAATTTGTCTTAAACAAAATACACAGACAAAACGTCGCCGTATTAGTTAACGACAAAAATTAACGTTGAGTTAATGACTTCCTTAACGGTGGGTTAACGGTGTGTTTAATTGGTCAGTCAACCATAACTTCCTTAATAAACGAAAAAAATCAACAAATGTATAGCGTTTTTTTGGTCAGGCCAGAGTACGGGTTTCTTATGGCAATTCTTGCAAAGTTTGAGTTTTTTTTTGCCGAATTCTCAAACTTTATATGATAAAGTCAAGTCCTTTTTCTTTTGAAAGAGAAAGTCAAACCCTTTTATGCTCATATTTTTTACAAAATATGCAAAAGGAGTCAAATTGTGTTTTACATGTTACAAAGCAACAAAATGGTTTACGTATGTAACAAAACGTCATCAATGGTAGAGAAGGTGCTCTTTGGTTTGTGTTAAGAGAAGATGCTCAGATTCTTGATTTACGTTTTCGAAAAGATTGTGAGGTAAATGGTGTCACTTGTACGATGATAGAACAAAATTATAACGCAATCGAATCTAACATTGGATTCAACACCTCAGTTTTATTCTCAATGACAATGTAATTCCTCTCGAGTATAAGTGACTCAAAATGTAACAAAAGAACAAGTTGTATATGTGCCTGACAGAAGATACTGAGCTAAGCTCAAAACTTTTTAGAAAAGAAACTATACAAGCTCTTCTCGTTAGTTAGTTCTGCACATTTAAATATAGTATCTACTTTCTGTATAAAACGTCACTCTAGAGGCTACAATGAATCATGCTGTTTAGTATCTAGCTTTTACGAGATGTTGATGCTATTCCGAAATGTTTTTTTGTCGTTTGAAGTATTTGGTAAAGTCCTCGGTCAAGTCTTCATGATAGTAGAGAAGATTCAAGACCTGCATCACATATATAATAATAACACAATCAAACCAAGAAAAACAAAGAAAAATAAGTAAAATTGCCAAACCAAATGGTATAGAACAACATACCTTGTTGTACACCTTCCTTTTCGACTTTCTTCCCTCTTCATATTTTTTCATCGTCTTTCGAAAGGAGTCAACTACATGAGTATCAAGGCTCCGAAACCTTATCTGCGTATGGAGGACATTGTTGTTTTATTTTTTAAGAAAATAAGATAAAACATTAAAAAAGTATTTATATATACCTTAAGCTTGTCCATAAAACTCGGGTCATGATCAGACGACTCCACACGGTTTCTTTTGTTACTATTAACCTTGAGAATGATGGTTGTCTTAGCATGATCCGGAAGGAAGAATTTGAAATCAAGATACATCTTCTTGTGCTCTTTCATGAGTCCCTTCATCCTTTCAAGGGTATTACTGACATCGTTCCTACAAAAGTGATTTATTAACAACATCAGAAACCAATATCACATGCATCAGTTGTGATTGAACTGGGACATAAATAAGAAAACAATTCATACCCGAGTTTATAATCACTCAAGATCGTTAGAAACTCCTCATATTTTCCAGGTTCATCACTAAACGCTTTCTTCACAGAAGCAACGTACGGATGTGCGTCCTCATCAAAGGTTGGCTTCCGCGATACTCTTCTATCAACCTTGGTTTGATATTGGTTTAACCCTTTGTTAGCTTCGGGAGTGATGGTTCTCTCAGCCTCGAGAGTGATGCTTCTCTCAGCCTTAGGAATGATGCTTCTCGCAGCTCTAGGAATGATGATCCTCTTGGCCTCAGGAGGAGTGATGATCTTCACAGCCTCGGGAGGGATGATGCTCTCAGGCTCGCGAGGAAGGAAGTAATTAAAACCAAGACGCAGATTAGGGTGATCTTTAAAGAGTTCATCCACCATTGAAAACATAGTAGCGTCATCATCCCTACAAAGAGAATAATAGTAACATGATCAGAAAACAATTCACGTCATGAGACTTAAAAGAGCAAAGCGAATAGGAGACATACCGATGCTTTGTGAAATACTTCAACATATCGACAAACTGTCGATATTTTTCAGGTTCATCTTTTAATGCTTCCTTCACGTTATCAATGTATTGTTTCGCATAATGGAACATTTGATTCTTCGGTTGCACTCTTCCTCCATCCATGATGTGAATTTTGACCTATATCCAATCGTATCATCCAAATGAATTAAAGAGACTGTTGTTCATCAAAACAGATTAGACAAATCACTGAATCTAATGCGTAAACCCTAATCAAATTAGAGTAATCCCATCATCTTAAGCGATTATTGCTTTTCTTTTTTATTCTTGTGAAACAAATTAATCAAAACCCTAATCAAACGGTGTTGGTGTTGGTGTTGTTAACTCTCAACAATAAAGAACTTCGTTCGTCAGAGACTCAAAAGTAAGCGAACGTTTATTGTCAATTTGGAAGAACCGTGGAAATCAATCGAGAGACGATTTGAAAAAGAAACGAACCAGAAAAAAAAAGCTCGCTCATCTTTCGTGACCTAATTAAACCCTAATCGAACGAAACACGACAAACCCGAAGAGGAAGAAGGTAATGCTTACCGGAGTCTGAAGACTAAAGCGGCGACGAGCAGGAAGACTTGTCTTAGGTGAGATTCGTATCTGACGTGAGAAATTTTCGGAACAAATCTAATGAGTTCATTCTATCCGCTAATGTATTTATACTTGGGCCGCCCCTTTTGTCTAATGTTTTTTTGACGTAAATTGTATTGAATTAAACTAAATAAAAATTTAACAAAAAATGAAAATTAAGGAATATATATATATATATATGAGAACCTGAAACGAAGGGTGCGGAAAATATTTATTAGATGGATTTAAATATTTTCGTTTAGGCCATACTTTAAAACAATGTTTTCATATTACAATGTTTTTGATATTTCATTTTTAAATGACAGTTAAAATGTTTTTTTTATCAAAAATGAAAAAAACAAAGTAAACTCCATTCCGGTTCACCCAAACCGAGTCTTAACCCTAATTTGATAAAGGGACAAAATGAATAAACGGCTACTGACATCTGAATCCAAGATAAAAAGAAGTTTAAAAACAGGAGTTAACAAAGCCTTGCCGGTTCGTAACTGATGAGTAGATAAGCTGACACCAAACCCCACAACCAACTCGCCTCCATCTCCACAGATGAACCCTGACCCGAGTTCCACCGCAGTCCTCAAAGCAAGCTGCAAGCTGAAAAGAGAAATCCAATGGTTCCGATCTAAAGCAAACTTGATCCCTACATCGCGCCTTATCAAAGAGAGACCTCCATCGCCACACTATTAGAATGGAAAACACAACGAATATTTAGGGGAACACAACTCATATCTGTCCCCTTAGTCTAACTAAGTCGTGAAGACCATCGTATATTACCAACCAACGCTTCAGATTTTGAATGTCAAAACTACCAGAAAACGGAAAGGGCCACCTTTTGAAGCTCAAGATTGTCTAAAAAAGAACACATAAAAAGCAAAGAAAAAGGAGAAGAAAACAAATCTTCTCACAACCACCGGTAAAACCTGGTGACAAAGAAGCAAAAGAGATCATATATAAGAGATTGGTCTTGCAGGAAAGATATTTCTGTAATTATATCATTCTCTTTCCTATTTAATTAATTAGGCCATACCAATGTGAGACTAGAGGAAATATTTTTTATAAATTTAAAATAAATAAACTATATTTTTACTGAATTTTATTAGAAAAATGTTATTCTATGCACTGATTTGGCATAATTATTAAGTTAGAGTTATAAAACAATAATGATTTTTTTAGTATTTGGATTGGATTAGATGAAATCTAATACTATTAGAGAAGTTTGGTGTTTTTGACATTTCATTTCAAGAGATTTTTGTAAAATTTTCTAACACTTTTTAAAGAATACAAATAAATGTAAAGGTCCTTATATCTTTTTTTAACACTGGATAACAATTACATCATCATATAATCTTTAATTTTATTATATGATAATCAACTATCTGCAATATATGGGATTTTAATGAATAACTTCACGGATGATTCTACAATGAAGCTTTCCCAGAACACTAGGATCGACGAACGGATCTGCATGTACCACATCCTTGATGGACATACCCACAGACGACCAACAACGAATGACTCTGCCTGAAACCTTCGATAAGCTTGCATCCTATAATCTGTAAGAAATTGCGTTATCTGGAGTTCGAACCCCAGACCTTGGTATAGAAACCTTTAAATCTTAATCATTGAGTTACGGTGCTTCCATCGAGATCCTTATATCTAACAACTATCAAATATAAACGAAAAAATATATATTCATAAAAGTAGTTTTTTTTGAAAAATTAAGAATACCGGGAAGTTTGATTTCATAAAAGTAGTTTAAATAAAGAATATCCGTTGGATTTAAGTTTTGACCCAAATCATACAATTAAACCGATGTTAACTTTTGCATCTCTGCTATATATATGCATTATCATGTTTGTGATAATTATGAAAATTATAGTAAAATGGAAAATCGAAAAAGGTGTGCGTGAATCCTGCAGGTCCTTCTGCATTTTACATCTCTGCTAGCATACTAAATTGTTGCAGTGTCAGCTATACGTGTGTTATGACACATACATTGTCATTGCAACAGATTCTCAAGAATGTTTAGGTAGAGAGTGTCTAGTTCATGAGGAGAAGATGGTGTATAACTTTTGCTGGTGAGTTTGTGTTCAGTTTTATTGTTATGACATATAATGTACATTTGCCTCTTTTTCTAACAGACGATTTGATCGCCTGAATCCACTAATTATTTTTCTAGTCTGGATGCGTTGAAAACACTATAAAGTCGTTGCATTCTAATACGATATTTGAATATCATTTTAATATTTGTTGGGTTAAGGATTAAAGAGAGTTGAGAGGAGGTTGATATGTAAAAAGACGGGAACTACAAAGATCTTAGAACCTTTTATTTATAAGGCTGAATGGCTGAATGGCTAAATGGAGAAATATAAAAAATTGTAAATAGATTCCCCTTACAATACACATCAGCGACCCTCTATGTTGTACCAATCAGCGATCTCTAAAGACTTTGGCAAAAACGCATTGAAACCCGAAATCAAATCTCGGTGTCCTTTAAATAATTCACTCACCTCTTCTATGCAACCATTCCGATCAATTCTACAGTCACATTCGCAGGGGTTTTCATTTTTTCATTTTAACAAAACTAAATATGTTATCTTCTATAAATGGTAGTATATATCTTAGAATTTTAACTGTATATAGTAAATATTTTTTTATATAAAATTTATAAACACAATAATTTTATAGTGTCTACTAAATAATTTTAATTTATTTTTGAACCGTTAATTATATTATTTATATTTTTAAAATATGACTTGTACGATCTCGACAAATATGTTTTTATTTTTGTATAAACTAATTTTAATGTATGGTAAAATTGTTATACAATATTATTTAAAATCTTGTATATGTTTTATACTTATCAATATTCATATATTTGATTTGTATACAATATTATTTAAAATCTTGTATATATTTTATACTTATCGATATTCATATATTTGATTTGTATACAATATTATTTAAAATCTTGTATATGTATGGGTTACTATTTATATAAAAATAACATAAATATATATATATATATATATATATATTGCCTTACAAACTAAATTTGTGTGATTATTGATATTCGAAAATATACATGATATTTTTAAAATTTGTTTTTAACATTAATATTCCTAAAATCTAGGTAAATCAAGAGTAATTAAATCAAGAAAAGACATTATAGCTTAAATTTAGGATTATTTAATATTTTAATGGCATTGAATTGTAAATATTGTGGAAATTTAAGAGGTATTTTATATGTGTACTTCTGTTTTAATAAAATAGATTAGTATTAAGAGAAACAAAACATATTCCATATATTGTATAAATACTACACTGATACATAATTATTCATAATCGCAAGAAAATCATCATATTTAACACGATCGTTCTGAAATTTATCCTTCACAGCTCCAATATATGCATAGGCATCATATCTAGTTGTGTTTCTTTTACTTCCTTCTCCAGCCATGGTTTGAACTTTGAAGTTGGTCGAAGGCTCGAAGCTTCATTTTCCAAACAAAGAGAGTTAACTTTATTTATTTCTTTTGCATTAAAGCAAATTAATTATTACTTAACAAACTCTCTAATGTATTATACTGTTTTGGGTAAAAAAAAAGTTGTATCAAGAATCTTAATTCAATATTACTAGAATCAGAGACATCGAAGAAACGTACACATAGAGCACGAGAGATGACCATAATCAACTTCACGTTGATAAATAAATTTTTAAAAAATCCAATCATGTATGAGGTTTTTTTTTTAACAATTAATAACACACGAGAAAACAACATTGTCAAATTAGAGAGATCATGTAATTTTATCGACCTGTACAAGAAAATTTCATGTAAATTTCTTAGTACACTGGAAACTAATCAATAACGATTTTTAGAAATGAGTAACGAGTTTTGTCAGTTTTATGGCAGGTCAAGAGGTTACAATAAATACTATCAAATTTGAGAGATCATGTAATTCCATTAACCTCTACAAGAAAATTTCATGTACATTTCTTAGTACACTGGAAACTAATCTTGGTAAAAATAGAACTAGCGAAGTTGAAAAGTGAAAATATCAAAACAAGGATCTAAAATCACAACTAGTACAAGCTTCACCTTGTAGCACAAGCACATGAATGGTTTTTGAGTTGTACGGACTTCTTTTATATGTAGAAAACTTTCATAATATCAGCCCCTTTGACATTAACATATTTGTAGCCATGGGCTATAAATCTACGAAAAAGTTGATAAAGTAAAGATATGTTAATTGCATATTAAAGTTTCACATTGCTTATAATTAAAATAACCTAACTGAAAATTAATAATACAGATTTTTATGTATACTAGGGGTGGATCCGCCCTACGGACGGTAAGTTATAATAAAACTATTTATATAATTTTATGAAGTATTTTTTTAAAAAAAAATGTAGATTGAAAACGATATTATAAACAAACAAAAAGGAATAGATTTCGGAGATCATGTTATTATTTTTAACAAATATTTGGATAAAATTAAAATAACAATAACCTTCATTATTCTATGGAAGAACAATCTTAATATATGATGTTCTTCATGTGAATAAAATTATGCAATAATCACGCCAGAGAAATATGTTGATATGCTCTTGCTGAGAAGTTATCAGACATGATCTATAAGATCACTATTATCAGAAATTCAAAAACCGAAAAACCTTCGAATCAAGCAAGAGCATATCGACATACGTGAATTCATCACCATCCTTAATATTCCTCGCCTCCCAAATACAGAACAACCTAATCTCAATTGTGGAAGAACATTTACTAGACTTCAAATCGTAAATAAATAAGTTTGAGAGCTAACCATTTTTCAGTAAACAAGTGGATTTTGTTATTTCAATAGATTAATAGGAAATTTAGAGAGTAGAGATGTTAACCTTTTTAATATTCAAAATTCCACCGCCCTCCGAGAGCAAAGTTTACAATAAATGTAGATCTTAGATGATGGATTTAAGGAGAACTTTAAGAAGATTAATGCTAATAGATTTTTAGGGCGGAGGAAGAAGATGAAACAACTTGATTGCAACCCTGGAGTGTGAGTGAATATCGCGACGGCATAGAAGGATAAGGGTTCAACTCATACAATAAAAAAACAGCATGTTTCAAGCATGTCAACTTACTCTTTATCAAGACGGGCTTTACAAAGCTTAAACCAAAAACTGTGTACAATCAAAAGCCCAATCAAATTTAAAACCTAAATAAAGGAAATACAAACAATTGTTTCGCTGCGAGCATCCAAATTAATGACGCGATGCTATCAGAATAGAGACCATCTTCTTTATATAGTAATAGATTTTTGGGTTTAAAAATTGTAAAATAAATTTCCATATTTCTTATTAATTTTTTTAGATTATCTAGCGTAATTTTTTTATTTAGTGTGATTTTTTATCTACAGTTCTAATAATTTAAATTCATTTTCAATTCAATTTTAACTTTCAAGTGTTAATTTATACTGTAACAAATGTTTAATTGTTAAGTTTTTTTTCTTTTTGCATGTCCCTGATTTTTAAAAAACGTACCATCACAAATATTATCTTTGTGGAATAAACTAAAGTATTTAATTTGCAAGTTATTTTCTTATTAAACAGTTTACTTTGTTATATTTGCAATTTCTAATTTCATAAAAAACATGAAGACTTTGAAAAAAACACAAATTTAATTTCGGTTTTGGAACATTTGTTTTTAACATTAACACTGATCCCATATTTCCTTCATTGATATCACTTTTTTTTTCCTAACATCTGATTTTATTAGATTAATGCAAGAGTACAAAATCTTCATGAAGAAGATGAGTTATTAAACAAGGAACATACTTATAAAACACAAAACTTTGTGTTTGAGATGCTGTAGTAGCTAACTTGTCTGCAACTTTGTTTCCAATTCGCCTTGTCCACTGGAAGCGTACTTCTTGAAATTTGTTGCACTACCATCTTATTTCTCTTGTCCAATTGTACATACTAAAGTGGAGCTTCTTTCCTTGCATGATATCGATTAGTACGTTGCAATCAGATTCCAAAATTATCTTTTTAAAATCCAAACTCCAACAATGCTGCACACTCATAAGTAAGGCTTGAAACTCACTCTCTAGCCCATGCATTACTGGTTTACCAACAGCTTGCACTGCTCCTCTAAAGACTCCATTCTCATCTTTGAACACCCAACCAGCTCTGCCCGGATTCTGATCAGTAACAAAAGATCCATCAAAGTTACATTTGATCCAACCACGTGGTGGTTTAGTCCATCGAGTTGACTGTGTAGTTTGATCAACACCATTACCTTGATATTTGATTTCTTCTGAATCCGTACTCAATGTAGTCCATTCTTTTGCATCATCTCTGGCGTAGCTAAGTATTGTCTTCCAATGCAGAGATTTTTGTTGAAAGATTAGCAGATTCCGACTCTTCCATATCCTCCAAAGTATCCAAAATGCTAGTTGTTGCAAATGTTGAAACCTTGAAGATGTGCTTAATTGTATACATGCTAATACTTTCTCTTCCAAACTACTCTGCATTCCAGTAAAAAGTTGAGAAGGAATACCTGAGCCTCTCCATAGTGATTTAGCATAATAAACAATAAAAAAAAAAGATGAAACTCTGTTTCTTCAGCCATACAACATCGTCTACATTGAGCATCTCTCGTAACATGTCTCCTTTTTAAATTGCTTCCAGTTGCTAAACTTTGTGACACAAGCCTCCAAACAAAATGTTTCAATTTAGCAGGAACATTAACTTTCCGAATCTTACTCTTAATGTCCACATCTCCATAAGTTGGTATAGGATTATCTCTATCAGGTAGATGTGTGCCCAGCCAATACCCAGACTTAACTGTATAAATCCCATCCCCTGTGTAACTCCACCCAAGAAGATCTTGATTGGCTTTTGAAATGATCTTTAGTGATAAAATATTTTCAACATCTTCATCAATTATCACTTCCCGTAGCTTGTCCACATCCCATGTACTTCCATCATTGGAAAAGAACTGATTCACTTTAGTACCAGCAGTAACCACTCCTCTTGGTATTGGAGCTCTAGGAGGGTGATCTGGAATCCAAGGATATTCCCACATATCTATCCCAGTACCATTTCCAGTAACATATCTCAAACATTTCTTCATTAAATCTCTGCCATGTAAAATAGATTTCCAGGCATATGAAGCTTTCTTTTTCAATGTAGCTTTTAGTATATCTCCTTCTGGAAAATACCGTGCTCGTAATACTCTAGCCATCAGACAATTTGGTTTTTGCATAATCCTCCAGACTTGTTTACTTAACAACGCTTGATTGAAAACTTCCAGATCACGAAATCCTAATCCTCCTTCTTTCTTTGGAACACACACACGCTTCCAAGCATACCAATGCATGCCTTTCTTGTCTCCGGAACCCCACCAAAACTGAGCTAGTATACTATTAATTTCTTCACAAATCTCCTTTGGTAACCGGAAGATATTCATTGAATATATAGGCATTGCTAATGCCACAGCCTTCAATAATACTTCTTTCCCACCATGAGACAAATGTTTCTGCTTCCAACTCTGAGTCACAGCCTTAACCTTATCAATAATGTACTTAAACATTTCTCCTTTTTTGGATCCAAACTGCTCTGGCAAGCCTAAATACTTACCAATACCACCTTCATTATGTATCCCCAATACATTTCTCATACAAGTTTTGGTACCTTGTGAGACCAGTTTACCAAAAGTAATAGAGGATTTGCTAAGATTAATAGCTTGACCTGAGGCATCTTCATATAGCTTGAAAATTGTCTTCAAACTTCTAGCAGCTTTCATGTTAGCAAGGGAGAAAAATAGTGAATCATCTGCAAACAAAAGATGATTAACTGAAGGCGTTTGGATTGAAACTTTGATACCCATTAAACTTCTATTTGTCTGTGCTTTGTGCATCAGATGAGAAAGAACTTCAGCACATAGTATAAACAAATATGGAGAGAGTGGATCTCCTTGACGCAGTCCTCTCTGTGGTGTGATAAAACCCTCCGGAGAACCATTAATCAATACTGAAAAACGAACTGTTGTGATACATACCATGATCCATTGAATCCACTTGTTATCAAACCCCATGTGTCTCATAGCTTCCTCCAAAAAACGCCACTCCAATCTATCATAGGCCTTTGTAATGTTTGTTTTCACTGCCATATAGGATGCGGCTTGTCTCTTTCTTTCTTTCTTTAAGACTGTGAAACACCTCATCAGCAACAATAATGTTGTCTGAAATCATTCTCCCAGGTATAAAAGCATTCTGATTCTCATAGATGATGAGATCCAAATGTTTTTTCAGACGGTTCACTAGTATCTTAGATATAATCTTGTAAGATACATTGCATAGTGCAATCGGTCTAAACTCTTTCATACCAGTAGGAGGATAAACCTTGGGGATCAAACAAAGATTAGTATGATTAATCTGTGAATCCATAATCCCATGCTCAAAAATGTGATAATCTCCTGCAAAATCTATGGTTTGATATCAGACCACATTTTTTGGTAAAATACTGCAGAAAAGCCATCTGGTCCAGGGGTTTGTGAGGACCAATATCAACGAGAGCTTCCAATATCTCCTCCTCTGAAACTTCCCTTGTCAAGTCTTGATTCATCTCTGGTGTAACCCTTCGATGAAAATTAGAAAACACAATATTATAAAGCCGTTGATCAGTGTCTTCTAAAGCATATAACTTCTGAAAGTACTCTGTAGCCACACTTGAAATATCCTTATGACCTCTATTTACTACACCATGTTCATCTTGTATAGCGCTAATTGTGTTCCTTGTACGTCTGGCTTTGGTAACAACATGAAAATACTTAGTATTACGATCTCCAGCTCTCAACCACATGACTCTACTTTTCTGTTTCCAGTAAATCTCTTCCTCCATGTAGGCCAAGTTGAAATCATCTTTAATAGCATTCCTTTCTAGTGTAGTCATAGCATTATCGACCATAGCTTTATCAAGTTTTCCCCTCAACAACGTTATCTTTTCTTCTGCATTACTTTGATTATGTCTCTTTCATATTGATATTTGCTGGAGACAACGACTTAATCTTTGTCTTAAAGATAAGTTCAACAAACTTGTCTGTTCTGTTCCACTCCATCCCCGGTGTACAGATTCCTTAAAATCATCTCTGTTGAGCATACGACTATCAAAACGAAACATTATTTTTGGTATTTCTCTGTCTGAACTGATATATGTGATCAACGTTCTATGATCAGATTCTCTTACTTCAAGAAACTCTGCTTGTGATGCAGGAAACATCTCATACCACTGTGATGTTGCCATTGAACGATCCAAACATCACTGAACTAGATGACTTCCTCTCTGTCCAACCCAAGAGAATTTATTTCCAATTGTAGGGAGATCCACAAAATCACGAACTCTCGTCATTTGTCTGAAGTCATGAAAGGACGCTTCTGGTCTAATCCTCCCCCCATCCTTCTCATGATTTCCTCTGATTTCATTGAAATCTCCATGAGCAAACCAGGGTTGTTCCTTCTTAACAGACTCAAATGAGTAAGTGTCTCCCATGTATATTTTCTCTGTGCCGGATATGGATGACCATACACTAAGGAATAGAAGAAACGCATTCCATTGATAAGTACATTACAATCGATGAGATTAGCTGACTGACTTAAAACAGATAACTGAACATGCTGCTTATAAAATAAAACCAAACCACCACCCACACCCTCTGGTGTTACAATAACTGAATTCAAAAACCCAAGCTGTAAAACCACATCCCTCACATAATCATCTTGTTGCTTGGTTTCTGAAAGGCAAAGAATGTCCGGGAGATACATCCTATTTATCTCCTTTAGGCGTCGAATTGTCGAGTCTATGCCCAATCCTCGGCAGTTCCAACAGGCTGTCCTCATGGTGGCAGTGGTGGTTAAGGGCCCACTGTGCCTCTCAAACTGTTACTTGCTTCCCACGCCTTGCTAGTTCCTTCATTGAATTTGGTAGACCCCTGTTCCTGCTCTGCATGTTTGTTCTTCTTATAACCCATCTTGCTAGTCTCACCAACCTCACCACTCTTTTTCAACAATTTCATACGGTTTTTATCAGCTCCTTCAATCCAAGCTTTCCTCTTGGGCATCTCACGTCCTTCCACATTTGCAGAAGGGATCGAAAACATCTCATTCATGTTATATTCCTCTGCAAACATGGATGTTGAAACTTTTGCTGGAGGGTTCCAGAAATCTTCATCATCAGTGTAGGAAGATGCCATTGATTTCTCGTCACTATCCATAGCTACACCCATGATAGTATTATCTGCATTCTCTGTTTGCTGCTCCTCTGCTATGCATGTCTCCTCCACTGGATTTGCATCATCCTCGTTGATTTCTTCAATATGAACTCCAACATTACCATGGTGAAGATCCCCCATCTGTTGGTCTTCATCACCGTCGTCATTATCATCCTCAGGGCCTTCCTCCGGACCACCATTTTGAATGAGACATCAGCCAGAATCATGAGTCATCATACCACAAACCTCACAGAAACCACGAAGTCTTTCATATTGAAACTTCAGCAAGGTGTTCGTTCCTTGAATGAACTGGAAGTTACGCTGAAATTTGAGTGGTTGAGTGATGTCCCAATTAAGTCTGATACGAACAAACTCCAAACGCCCTACAAGTTCTTCATTGTAATCCACTTGGATGTATTGCCCCATCAATCTTGCAATATTGATCACCACTTAACGATTCATGTACTGGAAAGGTATCCCACGAACTTGAATCCAAAAAGGAATGAAGTTCAACAAAGCCAAATCCATCAACGGAGTCCACTTCTGAAGCGTGATCATCCTATCTGCATAAGCCCACGGACCACGTCTGAGTACGTTGTCCATCAATTCCTCACTTGGAAAGATGAATTGGAATCTTCTTCCTTCCATAATTTGCCCACGAACAATCCCTTCTAACCCCCAAACTCTTGGCATCGTAGAGATGATGCCTCTGAGATTCTGTTTCCGTGGCATCGTTGGACTCCCCACCAGAATGAATATATTTTCTTCAGCAGCCCGATTCACCACATCAACAGGTAGCACAAAAGGAGCATCATTGCTACCAAGATCAATATCTTGCATTGCACGGCGTACATTTTCAGTCATTTTGTGAAACCAAAGAACATAATGAAAGAATGCTGAAAATGTTGGAAGGTGTTTGAAAAGATATCAATTTCCCATGGCCATTTATAGATGGCTTGTAGTTGTTCAACCGTATCTCATTCATCACGAGAGAGGAACCACTTTCTCATGGAAAATAGGCAGAACGTGGCCGTACAACGTGGGTATAACCACCTTCCACTCAAACACAATACTCGAATCACAAAATTCGTGATGAGAAAACAAGAAATCATGGGCATCAACACAATCGCCCAGAAGAATCTCCATAACCGCTCTTCAACCGCTCTTCGCTCCATCGGGTAACGTCATCTTTCTATTTACTTCTTTTTCTTCTTAAAAAAAAGTCATCTTCAAATATAAAAATATTTTAAAATCTGTTGATTATTCTGCTGCAAATCATCTAATATTTTTCTCGACCATCACGTGAAAAGAGTACGTCTTCAGTAACATGTTTTTCTATTCAAATATTTGTTTGTTCTCACACACACAAAAAAAAACATTTTATATATTCTTCAGATCAGTGGAGAAACATAAAATTTACATAAGATAAAAATGTTTCTCATTAAAAAAATAAAAAAAAATTGATCGTGGCTTTTACTTCCTCAGAGATTACTTTTGTTCTTATTCCCAACTTAGAAGCCATTTCCTGGAAAACAACAGAAATGTAAAAAAAGGTTGCAAATTTGCCGATAGTTATTAGGGTTATATACATAAAAACTAAGATATTGTTACCAGCAGGAGCTGCTGATTCAGGCTCCTTGATCGCAAGAACAACACAATCAGACATGAAGAATGTATTGCCCATGGAAAAGGCATGATCTAAGTACTCATCTCCCAGGGGGTCTATCCACAGCCCAAGACAGTATTACCAAACTGAAACCAAGTCTAGTGTTGAAGAACTTGTTTGAGCAAAAGGGTACACCGTACACGCTTTGAAGCAAGGCTACATATCACAGTGATTCCAATTCCAGCAGCATTGATAGAAATCTGAGTAAGAATCTCTCCACATGATCTGTGTGTAGAGAGTGTTGTTATTCATTTGAGCTTTGGAGCTAATGGAACTGAATTCTCAATCTGTTTGTAGGTAGCCGAGACAAAGTCTTTATGGATTAGTTTGTTGAAGGCAAAGCAATCTATCTACACATGAACATGGCTCTATGCAACTAACTCATATTGCCCTTGAGACCCGGTCACCGGTGTTTTACGGATGGATACTAAAAAACTCAGGAGATGTTTTTGGATTAAAGTTGGTATCGTACACTACAAGATTTTGAAGGTCTAATGTGGGCAAGGAACATGAGCGCAAGTCTCTCGCTTTTGCATTTGGATATGGAGTACTTAAATGGACAATAGAAAGTAAGAAGAACTTATGTCAATATTATGTTATTTTTGTGACGGATTGTATTCAATTGGTAAAGACGATTTTTGCACTAAAGGAATATCCAGTTTTATAAATTATGTAGAAAACATCATGAACGTTCAAGAAAGTTTTAATCACTCAGAGATTATTCATATCTTTCAACGCCAAATACCAAAATAGATAGTCTGGCATGTAATACCAAAGATCAATTGTCTTTTATTGTTTATGAAATTTACAGATTTTTCATAAAATATGTTTAATGTTGATGGAAAAAAATGCCATGTAAAACATAGGCTAGCGAAAACATGTGCGCTATGTATGATGTCCTCATATTTTGAGATATATGTGTTAAATGAATAAATAATTTTTAGTCAAATTTTAAAATTTGTATTTGTGTATGTATATGGATCCAAAATGCAGACATGATTGAGGAGCAGCTTCCATGTGAAAAACGCTCATGATTGGTTATTGTACTAATGTTTACTGATGATAATAACAAAAGTCCAAACAAGCCTAGGACCCAACATTCGTAATTTATAATACCACATTCATTACAAATTTCTACTAATTCAGAATTATCTCTAAATAAAAAATTAACAACATATTTTCTTTGATATACATTAGGCAAAGGAAAAAAATTCATCGTAAAATAGACTGTTTCTGCTGCACTTAAAATTATAAGTAAAATAAATATGCAGTGTACATTAGGATTATGGAAAAACAAAGGACTGATGAATTGTTGCACCAATGAATGATTGAACATATAATTTGACGGTAATAATAATCTTGAGAAGATGAATTATGAACAGATTGAACATGACATCCAGTCTCCCTATGATTGAATTAACTACCAAGACAAACTAATTGAATGTGTCGCCTACCATAAACTCATACATGTCTGCATATTAAGAAATGGTGTAGGGTTACATAATAATTACTTCATAATATTAATAAATCAAGTTGTAATTAGTCTCTCAACGAGTATTTCTGCTGTCTTTTTTTTAAACACCTCCTCCCCTCTTCTTTTATTTGAAACATTTATTTTTGCATAGTCAAAAATGACTCTATATGGGCCATTTGGCATATATATATTCTCTTTATGTTTTATTGACTTGTGATGAAACAGTCAATGGAATTTTAGATTACTGATGTTTTGTATTCATCATCTTGCGCAATTGGATCATACAGATAAATAAATAATGATGAAAAAGCTTATTGGGGTCAAGCTAATTGGTTTTGGGGTCATGATGGGACAACACAATCAACACATGGACGATTCCTTGTACATGAACCTAACTCTATTAATATCGCCACAACACAATTACATTGGTAGATGTATACCTCATGTCATCCAAGAAAAGATAAATTCTCTTATTTTATTTTATAAATAAAAGAAGTAAATACGTACATGTGCAAATGTTCCCTTGCAAGGAAAACAAAGATGCAAAAATATGAGAAATAAGTATAAAATGTGGGAGTTTGTTGTCACTATTTGAGGTATGTCCATGTGAAAGCCCTTCTCTTATCTTTCCGCAACTTGTGTTTGTATTTGTAGTTTAGCTTTGCCACTTAGTCAAACAACATTACTAACATCAACATCAACCATTAGTCCTCGATCCAAAAAATCAATTCCACTTTGCTCTGTGCCCATTATTCCATTTCCGCATCTTATAGTTTTGTATGAAAATTTTACATTTGAGGATAGAGGATTATGGTTGATGTACTGGTGCTTTAAAAATGTATGAAACGATACAGCAATTAATATATTGCTTCATTTCTTCCGAAAATGAAACTGAAATATCCCCAAATCGAATGCGTGTGCTAGTACACCGACCTATATGTCAACTTCTTACGTAAAAAATCTTGATATACCCCGGTACTATTGGTAATAAATTCTGAACGCAAAGATGTAAGACAGTAACGTCCGTACTTTTTTTTATAAACAAATTAAGATAATCCGAGCTCTGACACATGAGTGAAGCATACGATTTTCACGGTGTTTGGCAAGGACCAAACCGGCGTTAACCAAATGATAATACAAATGAGACAGACTAATTATCAAGTATGAGCTATTCTAACTAAGAAAGTCAGCCCTTCGGATATTCAACTATGAAACGTATATTATCATATTAGTGTCATATTATACACACACACACACATATATATATATATATGTGGACGTGGCGCCAAAAAATAAATATATGACAATCAATCGTAATTCGATAATTAATACTTGTAAAAATAATAAGTGCAATGACGTATGTAAGATGGCTTTAAATCTAGAGTAAATTGTACATGTAGGTTAATTTTTACAAGTCATGTTCATAATTATTACATGTTTGATTTGTTTCCAAATAAAAGCTAAAATGGTTCTACATCCCAAAGGAATCCAGGAAGAAAAAGACATCCGAGCATTGATGGATGCTATTGATTTGAACTTAGTTATATGTCGTAATAGAACTGCTGGGCCATCATTGCTGAACTATTGAGATGGTATGATGCTTAAAACGATAAAATTGAACATCAGTGTCCCAAGAACCGGTTTGATACTACCAAGTATGATTTTGTACCGGTTCGGTTTAGCTCTACTGAGTATGAGTATCTCAATTAGATAAATATGAAAAGAACAAGACGTGGGCGGGAAAAGGCCAAAGAGAATGAAGCCATGATAATGGTCGAATTAGTGAACATAAGTCACATGGAGGGTTATCTCCCAACATATTAATACGTCGCCGTCTACATGATAGTGATCATTCCTTTGTTCCTCCAAGTTCTCAGTTTAAATCGTCCTTTTTAACGATAAATATTTTACTGTTCCTCTTAGTTAATTTAGAATAGTTTGTAACTTTAGAGCTAAACTGAAAGAATGACCCGGGAATGTTTGGTTTTAAATCTATAGCCTGATTTAACGTTTGATTTCTAGTTTTACATAACCATAATTTAGGGGCAGTAGAGATGAAACTAATGATTTACTGTATAGTGCTTTTTATATTTCAAAATTTTGATTTTGATTTTCGGGTTTTAAACGAAAAGCAAATTATATTGTGGTTTGAATGTTCGGTCAACTTCTCAAATTTGAAAATTCTTTAATCTGCCATGCGCCGATTAAATTGGCTAGGGTGAATTAATATTCTTGTCTTCTAGGCAAGTCGTGCATCTTAAATCCATGCTCGTTCGGAACAACAAAAGATACATGTGATTTGTATATAAACGTAGATGATAAGTAACCATACTTATAAATGCTTGTAGCTCTTTACATTTTAAGTAATACTACTTAATGCATATATTGGCCCCATTTTTCTTAACTTGTTTAAAACATTAATTCAACCAGTTTCGAAACAAGTTTTTTTTCAAGAAACAACTTTTTTATTCCTAGAAGTTTTGAATATAAATTCTAAAAAAAAAAGTTTTGAATATAATTTTCTATTAGAAAAAACAAAGGAAAATTCTATATGCAATTATGCACTTATGTTTTTGTTTTATATATTAGCAAATGTTCGGTCAATGAGGTTATGTATCGAATATCCGCAGGTATGTAGAGAAGAAAAGACAAAATAAAACTATAGGTAAGAATTAATTTGAAGCAGTAATAATCTCGAAGGAGAGAAGAGTTAATCAAGTCACGTGGTCGTCTGCCCAATTTGCCTGCTCTCTCCATTTCCCCCTTCACGTGCTTTACCATTATTTCTCTTAATGTCTCTCTCCCTCTTTCTCTTCATATTTACATCTATGCCACTCTATTTTTTTACTACCATTTTCCTCCTTTTTACCATGGTTGTCATCTCGTACATCATCTTAAACTATCTGGGGCCTTGTTAATATTAGGTTAATATAAGAAAAGGACAAAATTAGATTAAAATTAGAAAAGCATCATTGATACTCTGATCAAGTCAAATGTCAAACAGAATTATACAGCATCATCTGATTCATCAGAGAACACACAGCATATTATTTCAAAATTTGTCTTAATCCCTTTATTAATTAATACATTACTGTAAGTTTGGAACTGTTCTAAGGTTCGCCAGTTGGGATATATTCCATTGCCTGTCAGGTTTTAATTTTGTTTAGATTTCTTCTTGTCGTATGCTACCATATTATTTGGTAATGGTGATAATACATTGCTATTGTTGAACAACAATCATTATTTTTATTTTTGCCAACATTTCATTTGAGTAGTTTAAATATCATATAGTTTCTTTTCTGTGAGGATTTAACACGACATCAAAAAGGACAGAATCTTTCTGACCTACACTGTTATCTGTAAGAAAAAACACAACAATGACTATTTCTTCAAATCCAATTTAGATTTTATAAAACTTATTGTTAATATCAATATTTTAAACAGCTAACGTTTATCTTCAAAAAAATTGATTACTTTTCAATGAGAAGGATAATGAAAATAAGTAGTAATTTAGTCAAATACTAACATTTACTTCAGTGAATTGGAAAAATGCTACACTGAATTCAAATTTGTACAAGATATTTATTATATGTTTCAAAAATATTGTGAGAATTTTAGTTACCGGGAAACTACATATTTCAAAAAATTCCGTATAAAGATACATAGTAAATAATTCTAAAGAATAATTATTTTAGTTAGTGTTTTCTTTTAGACAAAGCTTATGAATACTTAAGAGTTTCTAGAGATGATGAAATTTGTTTTTTGTATCCCTGAAGTTAGATATATAGTAGGATACGATAAACTATTAGCAAATTAAATTTTCATCGACATTAATATGTGCTTTCTATAGTTAATTATTGATTTTTTATAGTTATTTATTGTTTTTTTTAACAAGGTTAATTTTTGTTATAAAAGAATATTTTTGTGATAATAGTAAACATATTTATTTAATTAAATTTTCACCACCTCCCTCTCTCTCTCTCTGGTTTAGCATTTAAAACCCCACATTACAAAACAGTCTACGCATAATCGGAGTTTCGATCTGCCGCCATATTCAAGCAGTTTCACATTTAATGTGAACACGTTCTCCTTCCCATATCTCACATCTCGTTTAGACTCAAACACACAAACAACAAGACTTCCCTAAACATGTCTATTCACGGACGCTTCCCGGCGAGTCCACCGGTCTCTTCATCTCCATCCTCTTCCTCGTCACCAAGCTCTCAGTCACCATCACCTCCTGATCTCAAACAAAGAGTCATCGCCTGTCTCAACAAGCTCGCCGACCGCGACACCTTATCTCTCGCCACGGCGGAGCTCGACTCCATCGCCAGAAGCCTCACTCACGACTCATTCTCCTCCTTCCTCAACTGCATCCACAACACTGACTCCTCCTCTAAATCCCCCGTGAGGAAACAGTGCGTCGCCGTGTTGTCTCTCATGTCTCGCCACCACGGCGACTCTCTCTCTCCTCACCTCGCCAAGATGGTCTCCACCGTCATCCGCCGTCTCCGAGATCCGGACTCCTCCGTCCGCTCCGCCTGCGCCGCCGCGACCGCCGATATCTCGGCCCACGTCACGACGCACCCCTTCGCCGCCGTCGCGAAGCCGCTCATCGAGACGCTGATCCAGGAAGGCGACTCCAACGCGCAGATCGGAGCGGCGTTGTGTTTGGAGGCGGCGGTGGAGGCTGCGGCGGATCCGGAGTCGGAGCAGCTGAGGAAGTCGCTTCCAAAGATCGGGAAGCTGCTGAAGAGCGATGCTTTTAAGGCCAAGGCGGCGCTTTTGAGCGCGGTGGGGAGTATTATAACCGCCGGAGGGGCCGGGACTAAACCGGTTTTGGATTGGTTGGTTCCGGTTTTGATTGAGTTTCTGAGCAGTGAAGATTGGGCGGCGAGGAAGTCAGCGGCGGAGGCGTTGGGGAAGGTAGCGACGGCGGAGGAGTTGGCGTCGGAGTACAAGAAAGCTTCAACGGCGGCTCTTGAGAGCAGAAGGTTTGATAAGGTAAACAATCAAATCATTCAAACATAAAGATAAGATCTTTTGTTTTTGTCTTAATAGTGTAATGAATCTAAATTATCAATAAAGGTGAAAAGTGTGAGAGAGACTATGAATCGAGCATTGAGTCAGTGGAAAGAAGTGTCAAGTGGTGTAGAGGAAGTCTTATTGTCTCCTTCTAGATCTTCCACTGGTATGTTCATGTCACATTGTCTGAGAAATTCAATGTTCAGTTTAAGATTGATTTTTGATGAAAAAAATGGTATTAGATGATGGTGGTGGCATTGGATGCTTTTCATCTGTCACGAGAAGTTCAAGCATTGACGTTGCTTATAAATCTTCAAGAGCAAAGAAAGCAACGTCTATAATGAAGAGGTCCCCATCTTTACCTGTGAGTAGATCATATGGAACAACTAAACAACAAAAGGAGAATCTTCCCAAAAGGAATGTGACCATGTTAGCAGCTTCTATTGTTGATAAGGGACCACAGTTTCCACCAGTAAAGCAATCTGTGGAAGATCGGAGTAGCGAAAGGGTAGAATCGGAGGAAGATAAGGGCAGTTCAGGGGGACCAGATGTAATCAAACATACTATCTCTGAGAAAAGCAGGGGAGATAAAAAAGAACATGGCTTTGGTGGTGGTCTGAAGTCTGGCTCAAGGGTTGCACCATGTAGTGATGATTCTTGTGATCCTGTTGTCAAGAATGGTAAAAATGATGAAAGTAGGAAAGACAGCGAGGAATTGTCTTTGATACGTGAACAGCTTGCTATGATTGAGAATCAGCAGTCCAGTCTCTTAGACTTACTTCAGGTAATGAACCTTAATGTAAATGAAATGTGTGGTTATGATTGTTATATAGATGGCTTGATCTTTACTGACATAAAAGAAAATAATTTTTTGGATGTAGAAATTCATGGGAAGCTCACAGAGTGGGATCCGGTCTCTGGAGTCTAGAGTAAGCGGTCTAGAGATGGCTTTAGATGAAATTTCATGCGATCTTGCTGTTTCAAACGGGAGAGTCCCTAAGAGTAGTAGCTGTGGAGGAGAGAGTTGTTCAAAGTTCTGGAGAAAACCTGAGGAGAGACCAATGCAGACACGGACCAGAAACACAGCAAGTGAAATGGCTGCGCAGGAGAACAGTTTTGACCAGGGGATAACGACAGATGTGAACAACGTAGGCCAAAGGGGAGGTGGTTCGGTTTACCAGAAGAGATCAGCAAGAAACCAGTTCCAAGATTCTATGCATGCAACCACCAGGTAAAATAAAACCATTTTTTTAGTGAAGAAATATGATCTTTTGATTTCCTCAGTGGTTCTGTTTGTAAAATTTGATTTTAAAAGGACTGCTTTTGTATTTTTTTTTTCCAGATTATCTACTTAAAGATTGATTGAATTTTTTTGTTGGGGAAGAGGGTGATGTGAGGATTGAAGCACACAATAGAAGCTGACCAGACTGACTCAGACGGATGTAAAAGCCAAATCTCAGATTCGGTGCTTTGCTTCAAGCCTGTTTGAATTTTTAACTCTCACTCACATGTCTTAGTAAGCTTTTCTCTTATAGAGAAAAAAAATATCTAATAATTTAATAAGTGGGAGTTTCAAAGATTAAATGCATGTGAATAGAAAGTATATTTATGTGATGTGTCATTGGTGTTATGTCAAAACCCTGGATGGAGATAGATGTAAAGAATTGTGTCTCTTTGGTGCTACTCTTGATCTGTATATCTTTTGAAACAATGAATTATCGGTTGCTATATAAAGAATCAGGACAATACAGTCGTACAGATGACTTTTCTTCACTTCAAACAATCCATATGTTTTTATAATTCAAAAACTAAGTTAGTGATTTTCCGGTGGTACAATAATAAAGTTGGAAAAATATTTTTTTTCTTAGAAATCACAATGTTTTAGCATTACAAAATAGAGATTAAACTAGGGACATAAGAAAGAGCGTAGGCGTTGTCTTTGACATTTGTAAAGTATGTTATAACATTTAGTTCAGAGATCAAGTGTTACCAATGGTCCATCCCAAGATTCACCATCGTAAAACAGTAACTTGTCCTTCCCTAAAACTGATAGTGGTGTGACTGTCGCCATTATGTTAAGCCGAGAATATGCTTCGTTGGGATGTATTGAATATATTTTCCTCCATGTTTTGTCTTCTGAATCGAACGACCATATCATTTGCTCGGGCCAAATACTATTAGACACGCACAAACGATCATCAAGACAGCACATGATAAGG
Organism: Diplotaxis tenuifolia; assembly: GCA_014822095.1. Lineage (NCBI taxonomy): Eukaryota > Viridiplantae > Streptophyta > Magnoliopsida > Brassicales > Brassicaceae > Diplotaxis > Diplotaxis tenuifolia. The sequence continues at coordinate 1,593 of JABAYD010028337.1, read as the reverse complement.
GTGAGTGTGATAAAGCCGTGGAGAAAGGGAGGTAGAGGAATGACTTGAAAATTTTCGGCGTGAAGATCCAAAGACAATATCATGGTATCACCCTTAGTGAACCAATGAAGTGACCCATCACAATAAACAGGAGCATGTCTGTGATAAATCAGGTAGGGGGAAGCAGGGACAATGTATCTCCAAGCATTAGTGGTAAAATCAAAAACTTCACAAGTAGTAGTGCTTTTATTTTTTAGACCTAGTTCAGCAGAATTGTATAACCAAACTGCCTTGTATGTTCTATTGATCTTGTCTTTACCAAATCCAGGGGAAAGTGATGGGAGTTGCCAGATTCTATCAATAGCCGCAAGTTGATAGTTGCATCGAGGGATAGCTCGATGCCAACGAGTGGTGGGATTGACCACAATACTCGGAGCATAACGATAGTAGAGGCATATCAGACCGTCACAACTAGTGTTGCAAGATTGGTAAAACTTGTTTTCCCAAGTAGTAGGGATCTTGACAGAAACTGATGACCCCACCTCCAATGTTCTAAGAGCATTACTAGCAGGACCATCGTATAAGGACACAAAAACGACATCTGTTTTTCCTGATTGTTTTCGACGGAGCATCTGTCTTGTTTGGAAAGAACGGCATCGGATGATAGTAGATCGCCATTGCTTTGATACAGTCGTGAACTTGAGGAGGGTTTTCACGTCAAGTCTCTCTAGAATATACTCTATCACGTCGTGTGGTAGTAGTTCTTCCATATTTGTTATATCAAGTTATTTATAAGAAATCATATAAGCAAATCCCACCGAAAAAGGGAATTCGAGAGCAATAAGTAAAAGAATCGTGTTATAAACCCATTAGTGGATAAACCATGACCATTGTAATTAATAATATGGTCTATACACTTATGTATATAGCGGTTAAGGTTTATGAAGTCTTTCCATTTATCCATCATATTTAATTTTTATATAAAGACATGTTATATCAATGAAATAGACGTACCTTTTACCCTAAAAACTAGAAACCAAAAATCATAATCTGCCACCGAACTTCAGAGAGGTTGTTCTCTCAAGCCGTGAGGATCCAGAAAACGATCAAGATATCAAATCGAATTCCTCGGCGAGACGAATCCGTCGGGGCAAACGTATTGTCAATCGGACCATTAACGCGCCCTCACGTCTAGTTTTAATGTGCGCCGCACATCCACATAAAACTCTAATTCCGGGGCAACTTCAAACCGGTAGTTTTCTCAAACCGCGTGGACCCAGAAAACGTGTAAGATATTAAATTGAAGCTCTCGACGAGTAGAAGCTTCCAGTTAAAATATCGTCTCGATCCGATACCAGACGCATCCTCAATGTCAAAAACAAGTCGGGATGAATTTCCTTTTCTCTTACCCGAAAAACCCTAATCTCGGCTCAACTTCAAAACAGTGATTCTCTCAAACCACGAGGACTCATATGACGATCTACATATCAAATTAAAGATCTTGAAGAGAACAATACGTGACTTCAAACAGCGTGTCAATCTGACATCATACGCGTTCGCAATCACAGAAACAATACGACGGGCTAATTTACTTTTACAAATCCGGGAAACCCT
>JABAYD010028318.1:0-12363 GCA_014822095.1 Diplotaxis tenuifolia | reverse complement strand
ATCTAAATGGAATTACAACGCTGATTTGAGAAGATAATAATGAATAAGAATGCTTAAGTCTTAGGTCTAAAAAATGAGTCGAGAGAGGATCCTTTCTCTGATCTCCTTCTCTTCCTTAAATAGCTCTCAGCCACGTTTGAATGATCCTAACCAACCTCCGAGATTTCCTCCGTGAGTTGGGGGATTCGCAACAGTCTCCCTTTGACCGGGTCCTGTGCATCCAGCCTGAGCTCCCTTTTGACTGGGTCCTGTTAGCTCTTTACGAATGAGGTCCGGTCCTCTTTTCCGTGACATGTTCTATTAGCATTTCTTCTTTAGCAAACAGCCTCCGGCTTTTTTTTCGCCCTTTATTTAAAAGATTAATTGGTAATGGGATTATCGTGGCCCATCGTTAACTCTTATCACTTGAGCCCATTAGTCTCAACTAGCGGGCTATATTCGGACCCAACAATACTGCTTATATAGGCCAATCACGCAACGGAGAGAACCATGATTTTACAAAACAGTTTAAGTCTACCTGGACAAACTGTGACCTCCGCAGGTTAAACATGAATTGAGGGAACAATGAAAAATATGGATTCAGCGTGAATGATGTTGGGTCATCCTTTCTATAGTCGCCGAATTTTGAACAGAGACGAATGAGAGTCCGATCTAGCCATCGAGTAGCATCTTTGTTGTCCGGGCTTTCTTCCTGAGTGCTGTAACAGCCTCTCTCTTCGCATTCCTCTCCCTGTCGTTCCCCACCATCTGTTATCACACACATTATGCTCTAAAACGCAGTGAAAATATCCAACAAGATGCTAAAACCAAACAGATTTTTTTGAGTTACCTGAATTCGAATTAGTAAAATCTGATCAGCTTCAGCTTCATATTTCTCCAAGAATTCAACAATCTTCTTTGGATCCAACTCCATCTTTGGTTTAATAGATTCCGATGATCAACAAAAGGCTGGAACAACATAATAAGGTAATGTAGTATATGTTCTCACAAAACCATGCTGATCAAACAGAAAGCAGTATTGTCTAAGGATGTGATAAAGGGCATAGCCAGTCAATCTTCCTAAACCTGAAACTCTCTATATAAACCCGTTTCCTAGCTACAGATACTTGAAGGATAAGATAACATAATATACACTTGAAGAGACAATTACAAAACAGATGTTACAAGTGAAATAAGAAAAACCCCAACTTCAATGCATATCAAGAACATAAAGAGCAACGAAAAAACAAATGTATGGATCCAAACTATGCACGAAATGCACAGAAATAGAAAACCTGTACAGAGAAAGAAATCAAATTGTCAGGAAGAACCTAAATTAAATGACAGATACTTACACGAACATTAAATCTAGTGATCAGAACGGTAGCAGTTAAATGGAGGACAGCCTCATTTCAAAGCTGCCAACCTCAGAGGCATTCTATCGAACACCTTATGGGCACAACGAAATCTCAGAAGAACAATCGCTTTCGAGGTGATGCATGGATTAAAAAGAAAACCCACCAAAATCAAACCAAGAATTAAAGAAGCTAAGCTATATATGGACCAAGGGTTTGAACACCAAAACAGAGATTCAAGCTAGGGCGACATTAATCAGATCAAATAAATTACTGATTAAAACGAAACAATTTAGCTAAATCTGTGCAATAAACATCAACAATCGGTATGAATATATGCATACGTCGTGAGGAAAATGATCGACGAATCGGTATGAAGGGTTTTTTCAAGTTGCCTTGGTATGCAAGCAATCAGAAGGCAGTTAGATGGAATCTAGGCTTCATGATACCTTGGTAGTCACGCTACTTATTCAGTGTGCTGATAGAACCTGTTTCCATAAAAAAAAAAAAGAATTATTTAGAATACCATATTTGTAAGTTTTACTACTGTAAATGTGCCACAAGTTTTTTAAATAATATCACAAAAAATGATTCAAACCCGTTACTTGTAAACAAAGTCACCAACGATTCCAAACATTTTATGCTTTCCTTTGCTTTTCTTCTCAAGATATCAGAAGGAGTTGGACAATCTCAAGAAAGTTTGCCTTAAGGACTTACCTTTTGTATAAAAACTCTCTGTTCTTTCATCATTTATTCCTAAACATACATTCATAAAAACTCTAAAAAAAACTAAAGAGACATAAACATAAAAGAAAAAGATGCTTCACAGGTTCAGCTTTCTTGTTTGTCTTCTTGTGATCATTGACACGGTTTGTGCCAGAGAGTTTGCTGTAGGAGGATCAAAGGGTTGGACTGTTCCCTCAGATCATCAACTATACAATCAGTGGGCAGAAAAAAGCAGATTCCAAATCAGTGACTCTCTATGTAAGTTCCTAATAAACCTACTCTTCTCTATTCGATACATTAGATCTTAATTATGCCATCATGGTTAAAATAATGCAGTGTTCGTCTACCAACCAAACAAAGACTCAGTTCTTCAAGTGACAAGAGATGATTATGATAGCTGCAACACAGAAGCAGCCATTGCAAAATTCACAGACGGACACACTTCCTTTAAGCTTGACCGGTCTGGACCATACTATTTCATCAGTGGAAACAAAGACAATTGTCACAAGAACCAGAAGCTTGTAATCATTGTCATGGCTGATAGAACAACAACCACATCTTCACCACCACCCTCACCTTCAGTGGAATCCTCACCATCTCCTTCTTACACAGGAACTTTTGAAATAACACCGGCGCCTTCACAAGATACTCCTGGAAACACAGCTTCACCTTTTGCCTACTCTGTTCTGTCTTATGCTTTCATTGTTACAATGTTTCTTTCTCTTTTCAGCTAAGTTGCTAAATTAGTGTGTGTTATTCTTCTCTTTTAAATGATGTGCAAAACTTATATAACCATTAGGCCAATATAAATGAAGGGATAAAGAAACTAAAGATCAAGAATCATCAAAATGCTATTCTTTATCTTCTCTTTGGGACTTTTATTCCAAAACAAAATAGAGTCTACAAATTATTTACTTCTTCTTCTATGGTTTTGTAGACCATTAAAATAAATCTTTAAAATTAAACATGTGATCACTCACTCGTCCTTATTATCAAAAGTTCTTCCCTAGCTCGACCTTTTTCATCATTCCATAAGTGCTTTGAAATATCGAATCTAGTATCCCGGCAACCTGAAATCCAACAAGCAGAATCATAGTTTCATCACCATGGAATACAAAAAGAGAATGACACAAATTTAGAGGAAAAAAAAAAAGAAAATACTATACCGTGAAAACACCACCTATTATGGCGCAAACATTTGTAATGAAGTGTGAGAATGACTTAGGGTTCTCGCTTATCAAGACCTACAAAAGAAACCAAAGCAATGATCACAACGGTAAGCATGGCATGTTCTAGGCCCAGCCGGATGATCATGAAACATTTGCTTTTGCTCCCAAATTTTTAAAAGCCATTATAAATAAGTTGTGTGGCTCCCATTGTCGATTTTTTTTTTTAATTTGAAAATTAACATAAATTTTTAATTTTAAAATTAACATAAAAATGTTTATGGTGAGAGAGAGATAACATGAGGAAAGAAACCTGCATAGGGGAGAGGTCGAAGTGAAACTTTGCAACAGGGTAATAGTAACCATGAGCCACACTGCTATGAGCTGTATACTCATATTCCTCAATCACTGAGTGTTCTTGACCGAACCTTCTTGAAACGACTTCTGTTTTGACTACTTGAAGATAATGTTCGATCTGTATTTTTTTCCACATGTTAGTAAAGAGAAACCTCGAGTAGTAACTTCAGGTAAAAAGTTTTGTGAAAACTTACAGTAACATTAGCAGCAAACTTTCCTTCATTAACGAACCATTTTCCATTAAGCCTGTCATGGCTTAGACCAAGATAAGGCAGTAGCCGTTTCATATCAGTCAACAACCTATCTGAAATCATTCTACCAAATGAGAGATGGTCTACAAAATGTGTCATGTTCATTCGAGAAGCATCGAATGAATGAGCTCCTGAAACAGCTGAGATAACGAGTTCCCCAGGAACCTGAAAACAAAAATGATAACATCAATATAACAAAATTGGCACCATTTAAAGAAGACAAACTCAAAAGAACATTGAAAACGCTTACCTTCTTGGCACGCACATAGCCTTCGATTCTACAACCTCCGCTAACTGGTGCCCTTCTAATACGTGAAGCCGCATGATTAGTTGTACCATCAAACTTCTTGATAGGTCTGAGCAGTTCTTCCACCATCTGGAAGAAACAAATCTTCTTATGTATATATTAAAGGTATATAATGTAGCTAGATGTGTATCTTGCAGACCAAGATTGTGAACTCCATGAAACCTATAGTATACTTACATTATTACTATGTTTTTCAGTTGTGTTAGATTTGGATGATCAAAGTTTATATTATGTAGTGTTAGCAATCTTTTAATGCTAATCACTATATATATATAAAAACCTTGTATCAAACACAACACATTAATAACATAGTCTAACATTCTTTTTCTGTACTAGTTTACATGGTATATACAAAAAGGTATAATGATGAAACAATTAGAATTATCGATTCCTAACGGCAAAATATAATTCAGGTTAGTCTACCTTGACTAGGCTTTCTGTGTCCCGATTTCCATGGTAAGAATCATGTTCTTGGTGCCCCTCATCCCCACTAATCAAGCAAGATTAGATCGTCAAGATAATAAGCAAAACAGTTGATGAGCATGCTACTGGTAGATTTAAGCAGGCTAATGGCGACAATAAGCTCACCTAAGATCACTACCGTTGTGGAAAATACGAATAGATGGATAACCTTGTATATGATACCTTGATTTGATAGGTTAGGATAGGTCAAACTAAAACAAAAATATGTTGAAAACAAGAGCAATGAATATGGAAGTGAAACATAACAATGATTTACTTTGTACATAGAGTAGGTTCTTCAGTGCAATCAACACTTCCAAGAAGGACACGCCCATCATTATCAGGGCTATATCTGCAATGCCAAAGAGTCATCAGAAAAATGATAATTCTTCAAAGTTTAGAAACTGATAGAAAAGAACACAATACACACTTCTGTCTTGTAATTTCAGCTGCTTTCTCCCAAGATGGTCTCTGAAAAGTTTTAGCAGAGATAAGAGAAGAAACAATGTAACAGACTAAGCATGAAACTGTTACCTAGTCTTATAAGATATTTTCATGAAAATTTAAGAAAACAGACAAGTCACCCTAAGAAAAGACAACATTACCAAGCGACTACTCCAGTAGCACCAAGGTGCGTAGAAGTTAACAACCAAAATTGGGAATCTGCATAAAGAAAGTTCGGTTTCATGAATATTTTATCAAACCCTTTGATATGGACTTATAATAGAACTATAAAAGACATACAAAGTAAAGGAAGTTGCCAACCTACCTATGTGAAATCTTGTCAAAAGTACCACCAGTTAAAGATATAGCGGCATACGTATTGTCGTCAAGATTTTCGTCTCCATGGTTGATGAGATCTAAGTCAGGGGTGGAGTGGTACTCCTCACCAGTTTCTTTTAAATGCGGATCAATTGGAATTTTCGTTATTGTTTTCGTTAGGTTCAACCTGTTCTGAAGAATTAACAACAAAGTTTAAACATGGTTAGGGACCCACCTTAGGGTGAGTGCTATGTCAAGACTTTTGCTGTTCTCCCAATGCTATTTTATTTTACTTTTATACACTGTGTTTATACAAACAGTTAGGCTTGGACATTCCTGTATTCGATTTTGTTCAGATCTGTTATTTTGAATATCAGATTTTTTGGAGTGTTTAGGATACATTTAAAAACCGAAATAATTCAGTTTAGTTCAGCTGATAAAATTAGGAACTAGCTAATATCTAAAAAATTGTGTCTAGTTTACTTACAGTCCGATACAATTTTGGGTAATGCAGTTAAAATATAGTGTAATTTGAATGGTGTGGGTTCAAATATTATATACTTCAAATTATTTCAGATAAAAAATTCAAACAATTTCAAGTATTTTGGCTAATTCAATTTACATTCGGATATTTTTAGTACGTTTATAAATTGTATTATAAATATTTGGTTATTTTATATCTAAATGTAATTAATATTTTTAAGGTATGATGTTAATTATATATTCGGATATCCATTTGGTTTGGTTCCGGTTCAATTTGATTATTTACGATATGGGAATATCGAAAGTTATAGGATATTTATGAGTTATGATCCGATTTTGGTTCTGATTTCGATTTCTTCGGTTAAAATCGTTCAGGCCTACAAATAGTCGCCAGACAATGTGTTTTGAAAGAACCGAGAGAGTAAGAAATAGAAACAGAAACAGAAACTTACAGTTGACAAGACGTCGCTTACATCAACAGATGCAAATTCACATGAGAGAGCAGGGAAGCTACCAAAACCAAAATGCCAATTTAATCAAGAAACCACCAGCATTTGTAGAGAAGATTGAAAACATATAACATATACAAAGAAGAATGAATGATACTAAAAAAATGGCATGTTGGTGTTGTTCATTCTACCTGACATTGAATTCAATTTGTAAGAAGTCGTCATCAGAGCTTTTGTCAACTACTACAGATGTTTGAGTGGTAACTGCCAAATAAGTACTCAGCTCCTACAAGTTTAAACCATTAGCTAGAATCATTGGGACAATGCAGAATCAAAACAAAAAAAAGGCAAGAAAAGGAGGACTTTTTATTTACCATTCCAAACAAAAACATCATAGCAAGGGCAGCTATAATGGATAGACCAGCTCCAGAGAGAGATGCCTCTGTCAAATCTCTTGGGATTTTTCTGAAATAACAACACAAAAGAGCACAACCATAATGTAGAAAACAGGACGAAACTTATAATGCTCAAAATGTATAACCCATAACATATTTTACTCATGTGGTATCATCTAAACTGGGACACAAGAGAGGAAATGCAAGAGAGGGGTTACCTGTAGAAATCAACAGACTTGATCTTGGTGGCGGAAACCATTGCTGCGACAAAGAAGAAACAATAAACAAAATCAGATCTCTCGTTCTCTTTTTTTTTTTTTTCCTTTTGTGATCAAAGTGATCTCTCTTTCTCTGTGAAAATAAAATAGGAAAGTATCATAGTAAATTCATACTAAATTTAGAACTAGAATCATGGTATCACACACACGTGACGTAATCTGCTTTGATCTTTGAACTTTGACCCTTCTTTAAAACAAAATGACTTTTCACCTGTGGAAACGTCGTCGTTTGCTCACTGATTTAAACGGTATCGGTTTTAAAAACTCGACCAAGTAAATCGGAAAGTAATCAGAAGAGCAATGACGAGAGCTGTTCTGTTCTACTCAGAGCTCTGACTCTGACGAGGAAGAAGCTCGAATGCTTACCGATTGATCTCCATCGATGCGTATGAATCTTGTTCACCAACCCACCCTTTGCATCTATAATTGGATTACAAACACACCCTATCGAATCGTCGTTCATGGAAAATAAGAAAGGTTTGAACTTTTTAATAGATTCATGAGAGTGGTTTGTATCTGTTTCTGAGTTCATTTGTTATTACTTATTGGCTGGTTATGGCTCTTCGTTCTCTTCAAGAAGCTGCTTCTTGTCATCCTTGTAGCTGAATCTTGGTTGATATACAAAGTGGTTTCTCCTGTTACTGATGTTGTCGGTTAGACTGGTGAGGGTCCTTGTATGTTGACTTATTAGAGCTACATCCTTTCTTGTTACTGCACATTCATCCGAGTCATAGAAAAGCTAACTATCTCTCAGATTGATCTCTCAAACTTCAAAGAAGGTTCGCTTAGTTCTCTCTTGTGCATCCCTGTTCCAAGCCTTGTCTCTATCCAGCATATCTGTCAGGATACAGAACGGCCTGATCGCGCAGATTGTGTTAACTGGTAGAGCGGGGAATTTTGAAATGAGTGACAATCTTTCAGTGGAGCAGGGTTAGTCTATATATGCTAGTTTTCTCCTTTCTGCTCCCTTTCTGTTTCTTGGACGTTTGACTGATAGTGTACTTGCACAACTGGTTTTCTGTTTATTTGTACTCTTTGTGCTGCTGTTGATGCTGGATATGTTCCTCCTCGGATCTTCTTTTCCATTATAACTTCTTTTAAAGACGCGGATGCACCTGTTTTCCAGGTAACAAAACCCTTTCTTCTCATCTTCAATGTCTAAGTAGGACCAAACTTTTGAGCTAAAACGATTTTGGCTATGAACTTGTAGCCGTAGGTAGCTGATTATTCTGGACTTGTTGGAGATCTTTTTGAGGTGATACCCTAGTTGCTGGAGAAGATATGAGAAACCCTAAGCTCTCAGGTTCAGACAACAGTAAGTAGTGTATATAGCATAAACAGTAATAAAACTAGTCTGAAGAATCATTGTCAAAAGCTCCTCTCACTTCTGTTACCAATATTATATGATAAACCTATTTGCAAAGTGTTCAATTTTACATCAAAGAATCAGAAGAGTAATGAAAACAGTTAAGACTTAACAACAGAATCATCAAGCAAGCAAGCAATGAAGTTAGATAACATAGATAGACAGTAACTATGAAGAGTCCTCTCTCGTCAATTCATAATTTCATTTATATTTGATTCTTAAGTATATTGTGCATATGTCTCCAGGATTTTAGTTCAATCCATCTTTCTTGGATTGTATATGATGATGATCTATTAATTCACATGATGGATTCAGATTTACACTCCATCTAGGGATGAAGCCATATCTATCTGTAAGAAAGTTCCGATAGGAAGGACACAAACTAAGAAGCTATAAGCTATTAATTCATAACTGAGTTCAAAACCACAAATGAAACAGTACTTGAACAAACCAGTCTTCAAAGGAAACTAACTCAATAAAAAGACCACACAGTTTAGATGGATCTTTGATACTCTTCTTTCTTGCATTTGACTTCCCAAAATAGCATTGAACTTTCCTAGAGTAAACGAGCGGCTGCCGCAATTTTCTTCTGTTTTGTGGCTTTCCTTGCTTTCAACCATGCCACATTTCTTTGGAGCTTGATAATACGCTCCTCTATTGACAGTGCCATCATCTTCACATTCTGCAAACTCTTTTCATATGAGTCATTAGACTCATCACTAACATCACCTTCACCTAATGCGTTGAGAATGTTTGACTCATCAGAGGTTTCATCTCCGTTAGGGCCTCCTGAAGCACGCTTCTGACGAGTGATTGGTTCATTTTTGTCTGCATTCAGTGAAAGCTTTTGCTGGATCAAACTGTCATCATCTTCTTTCACATCCGAACTCAATTTTACTCCAGCCATGGCACCATCATCGTGGAGCAGATTCTCTGGCTCCTTACTGCTATCATCGGTCATGGCCATCTTCTCTGCATTGCTTCCATATACACCAAGCTCCTCATCACAGGCTTGCCTTGTCTCTGGTGGCGACACATGAATGTCAATTTCTCTCATTCCTATATTATCTTCACTTCCGATGTCATCATCATCAAACAAACAATCATGTCCCTGAGTTCCATCTCCTACAGAAATGTGGATGTTTGGCTCATCAGATGGGTTCTGAATCATTCTCTTACTTGCTTTGCTTGCTTCGTCTCTATTAGAACCTCCAGAAGCAAGATTTTCCTGAGGGCTTTGTTCATTGTTGTCTGCCTCATCTATTGCAAGCTTTATCTGGATCAAGCTGTTATCATCATGTTCTTTATAGATCAAGCTTTCTGAACTCTCTTTTTCTCCAGCTATGGCACCATCTTCATGGAGAGAGCACTTTGTCTCCTTACTGCCATAATCAATCATGGTCATCTTCTCTACATTGCGTCCACATACATCAAGCTCACCATCACATGAGTTTCTTGTCTCTGGTGGTGCTCCACTGAAAGCAGAAGGAGGATGAGAAGGGTCGGTTTCATCACATGGGCTCAGAACAATACATTTCCCAGCCTTGTTTACCGTTTCGTCAGTTTCTTTCCTCTGCTCTATTTCTGGTGGTGTTACAGGTTTGTCTACATCAGCTCTTATCGAAGCAATCCCTGAATATTTGTTTTCAACCTCAAGTCTACATTTCTTGCAAAGCGGTTCAGAAGCATCTCCTACACTATACTTCTTATCATTAACTTCAGCAACGGTGACGCTGTAATCTTCTTCATCATTCTCTGATGGAACCATAAAACTCTCATTGTCTACACGAAGTCTCTTCATGTGCTTTTGTCTCTTAGAATCTGACGTAGACGTATCATAGGCATCACCTATGAGGTTTCTTGATGATTCAACAACACCCTTTCCCTTCAAAGAATGATGGGGTTGTGGAAAAGACACTTTCCACCATTCACAGAACATTGAGGTGACACGAGGCATAGCAGAACGGGAAGGGATGAACAATGTCAAATCCTCAATTTGCTTGTTGTAATCCGTCCAAGCTTCCGTCTTTGAAAGGTTGTTCCGGTTAACAGGACAAGGAACATCCTGAAGTAATCCGAACTGTGAAGCCACTCGGTTAGGAAAGTAGTGCTCCACACAATCAATTCCAACTAGCTCAGACATCTTGATGCATCTAGCAAAGGGGATTAGTTCCTCATCAAGACCAGGACCAACAGGAACCCACATCTCTCTCTCAGGGTAAAACTTAGGAAACTCCCAGTTCTTCAGAGTTTTTGTGTATGGTCTCCACTCAAAACTGTCCATGCTCGAGCTGTCTAGAATCTGCCTAACATCTCTTGTTCTTGGTTATCTCAAGTCATTCCAAAGAGTCAATCTTACCTCACCCTTCAGCATCATATTAGGCCTTGGCCGAAGTTCCTTGAATCTCTCCCATGTCCAAACTTTGACCAACTTAAACAAGGAAGTTAAGTCAAGTTTCTCAGTATTCCTCCCTTGAGCAAAACGTCCAATGTGGTCTTTCAGGAGAGTAAGCTCTGCATACAAGTGTGCAAGAACAGCAGGTGCAAGAGCTATCCTATTACCTCTTGAAAGATGAACAGCAACTGACAAGACGTCACGTGGGATATGATGATACCGTGAAGGAAACACAAAGTAGCTAAGCCACAAGACAAGAAAAGCCACATGCTCAAGGTCATCATCGTCGTTACCGCTGTTTATGAATCTCTTGATCCACACTGCTTGTGTTACAAATCCGAATTTTTCCCTCTTGATCTTAAGCCATTCCTTCTCCACTCTCTCCTTTATCTCCTCTCCTGAGCTATCCAAGGTAGCGAAAACAGGTGAGCCCAAAACAGAGAAACCTAAAAGAACCATGACATCCTCCAATGTTATGGTTGCTTCACCCCAAGGGAACACAAAGGTTTTGGTGTCAGGACACCATTTCTCAACAATACCAAGGACTAGATCCGAGTCCTTACAGATTTTAATACTTGACGCCGCAACTGCTTCGAAAATCCCAGCTTTTTCCCAAATGGGTTCGTGTAAAGCAGACATTTTTCTAGCCCAAGACTTAAACTTTACGTTTGGAAACCTCCACCCCTTGAAGGAAACGCTCAAAGACAGAGCCTTTGAGACAGGAGGAGAAGATGTTGAAGGGTTTTGAGGAGGAAACAGAGCTTCAGATCCATCAATGGAGATGGTGGAACAGGGTTTTAAAAGATGGGTTTTGTCGCTGCTGCTGCTAGGTCTGTTGTTCTTAGAGGGTGAAACCATATGTTCTCGTCTCTCTTCATCATGATCTTTAGTTAATGTTGAATCCCTCATGGAGAAGAAAGATGTGTCTTTTTTCCCGTCAGCTCTTTTCTCTTTCGTTATTTGTTTTCTTTGTTTGAAATTAAAACAGGCAAGAAGGATGAGCTTTGTTACTGGTTTTGGAGTGAGCTTAATTAATAAAGAGATAATTGGGAGTATCCAGACACAACCATAATTCACAATTTACCATCATGTTGACCCAAATAGTTTCATTTGTTGTATAATATATATATATGGTGAGACTTAAAATTATATTTCTTGTATATAAGAATACACCTACGAGTGAGTGAAAGCTGAAACAAAGATGGGAGAGAAAGAAAGATTATGTGTGTGCGTAACAAAGAGAGAAATCAAAGAGATGTTAACTTCTCATTATATTTACTTTGGTTTCGTGACAGCAATATATATAGGGGAAGAAGTCGGTTACATTGATCGACTTAATACAAAAAGACAAAACAAGATATTTTCCTAATGGATAATCATTATCCAAAATCGTCTTTATCTTAACACTTCCCCTTGATTATCCATTTTATATTACATAGTGCCTCGTTAAAACCTTAGACATGGAAAAACCCATTGGGCTAAAAACCATGAAAAAGGAAAAAGAGTACACCGACGTAATCTCCCCCTAATCATAATGGACATAACTTTTTCTTTAAAGATCACACAAGCGCCGCATTCCGATACCATAAACGTGTTTTCGAAATGTTGTAGTCGGAAGAGACTTGGTGAACA